>JBBPOK010000443.1:0-25234 GCA_038091415.1 Leccinum variicolor
CATCAGAGGATAAACGAGAACCCTTGAGCAGGCGACCCTCAGGTGATTACGAACACCTTGCAAATTGTATCGCGGGACTGTACATCCCACAAACTCGTTCGCTTTGCGAAGGCTACGACCTCATTCGAGAGGACACGCTTCGCCGCGAGTAATAGTATCAAACCCTACCCTGTGCATAGTGGGTCAGCACACGCTTTCGAACGAGCGTAATTGTTATCGAGGCTGCGCGTGATATAGCCTAAACGATCCGTTGGTATTACCTACCAATCTGCTTGACGGGTAACAGATAGCGCCTGCGTGCACCATCCTCCACCAGAAAGTCGTCCTCGTGAGACGACCCGCCGAAGAAGATTTTCTTTTCAGATCCGAGTGAAGTGACTCTTCGTGAGATCCTCCTCGCTATATGAGCATCAACCTCATAATCCTCGTCAGCTCCTTCACCTTCCTCTATTGCTTCACCGTCATTGCATACCTCTTCTACCATTTATCGAACCAAGAAGAAGGATACCACCTTGAATTGACCCTCGCGGGAAAAGAGTTCAAACTTAGTTTCCTCAGCCCCGACTATCAACGCCCCACTGAACCCGACCCATACGACGTAAAAACTCAGTGGTCAGACGGGCCTGAGTGGGAAACTTACGGAACAGCCCCCGAATCGGTTCAGCTCCCTAACACCGAAGAACTCGCCACCCTCCACGAGGCACAGGATCAAATCTTCATAAATCATCTCGAACAACAAGGACTTCTCAATTGGAACCTTTAGTACACACGTGTACTAAAAACATTGCCCAACATTCCTGTCACTTTTGAGAACGTATCCCTCGCTGTGCGAGAAACCCTCCCCGTCCCTCGATTACCAGAAGAAGAACTAGAGGATTCTAACGACGATCACCCAATCCACGCCTACGCCTTCCAACAAGTCGGCGATTGGCCTTTTTGGTTACTCGAAGAATTCTATCAAACCCTTGACAGAAGTTTTATCCCCTTCCTCACCGATAACACTCGCCTCTACATCTGTAAAAAATCAGAATGCTACCATGTGCTATATAGTACCAGCAGCACCGGTAGACATCATCGGCTTCCCCCTACTATATTGTACTACATAGATACTTGAGTACTTGACTGGTACTACCATAGTGATTGGTAGCAAACTGTAGTATATGCTATCAGTACTACCAGGGATATGGTAGCACTACATAGCATACTATAGTTCACTGTAGCATGGTGACAAAATATTAACATCCAACACATTATTTCATTTTTTTAAACTTTCAACCGATCCAATTATCCAATTACATCTATTTACATGACTCAGTAATTATGTATACAACACTATTGACTACCATACTTTTTTAAAATACAACTACTATTAGTTACAAATATACATATGGTCCCCCACCACGGCACTAACTATGCAGCAGTGTGTTTAACTATACCGATTAGACAATATGCAATAAATTTACATATTCATAGCTATCACTAATAGTAGTATTCATTAGACATATATATACTATTATTTCCAGTACCTACACTTTGTACACTGTTGACTACACTTTTGGTACACTTTAGTACACTTTTGACTACGCTTTTTTGGTACACTTTGGTACCCTTTTGACTACACTTTTTTGGTACACTTTAGTACACTTTTGACTATGCATTTTTGGTACACTTTGGTACACTTTGGTACACTTTTGACTACTACACTTTTTTAAGTGTACAAGTGTAGTGAAAGTGTACCAAAAAGTACCAACAAAAGTGTAGTCAAAAGTGTACTAAAGTGTACCAAAAATGCGTAGTCAAAAGTGTACCAAAGTGTACCAAAAATGCATAGTCAAAAGTGTACTAAAGTGTACAAAAAAGTGTAGTCAAAAGTGTACCAAAGTGTACCAAAGTGTACCAAAAATGCGTAGTCAAAAGTGTACTAAAGTGTATCAAAAATGCATAGTGAAAGTGTACTAAAGTGTACCAAAAATGTGTAGTCAAAAGTGTACAAAAAAAGTGTACCAAAGTATAGGTACATGGACATAGTACATACTACATGCACAACAATTTGACTTACTACCAGGTGCTATATAGAGAGTTTGAGTGTCAAAATTACTATATAGTAATTGAGTTGCTACCATAGACCCCCAAGGTACTTGACTTACTACCAGGCGCTATGTAGAGAGTCCGAGCATCAAAATTACTATATAGTGCTCTGTAGTTTCTATAGTAAATGGGTTGCTACCAGAGTTTTTCTTTTTTACAGATGCCCCGGGTGGTTAGTTGTATAAGAGTATTTCCACTTACTTGATAAGTGAGGTACATAATCGTATATACAATTATGTATATGAGCCTCCTACACTTCTGTGTAGAGATCCTGTACCTATATAGACCTAGAGCTATATAGAGAGTGCCTACTACCAAACCACTAGGAGTGTACCAAAGGATTTTACTCTGAGGAGTATCTTTCTTCTTTCTATTGGTGAATCATCCAACAAGATACATATAAGTTTGGATAGTAGAGAATACCCCATTGAGATTGCTATCGACCTGTAACATATCTAACCTCGTAGATCTTCCTCTTCACTATTTGTTCGAGTATCCTCCTCGGATGTTACATGATTATATGGTACAATTTCAATAACTGAGAAGTCCATAGTATGAGGTCCTGGATGCTGCCCAAGCAGTTCCTGAGGAAGTCTATTTTTAGAACCTCATGAAGCTTGGCCTCAGAGGATGAATGGTTCACGTACATTTTACCCACCTGAGACCTCTGAGGGTGCTATAGGTACCGAGAATGGTCTGCCTGAGGTGGTGCAGTGTCTCTACTCTATTGTGACTGTTGTATTTCTACTATCTGAAATATACTCCTTCCATTCTAAACTGCCATGTCACTAATCAGCTGTACTTGAATGTTTCCTCCAATGTGACCATTTCCTTGAGTGTTTCATAACTGTCTGCAGTCCAGGACCGGTGACCCGGAGGGCCTTACTATACAAACCTTTTTCAGCGTGTCTCATAAACACTTGGCCATGTACAAACTAGTCCAAAAAATTGGCATGCCAGTCAATAAAATAGGGTTTTCACCAAATTCGCTTGACCATTGTATATCTACTAAGGTCCTCTAACGGAACACGCCTTTTTCCTTTCTCCATAATCTCAACCTTACTATTCCCTTGTCCCTCTCCCATTTCACTGACATGCATAGCATCATCATGCCAATTGTCAACCAGCTTCTGCAGTTGCTTGTTATATTCCCGCTCTTCGATCCCTTCACCAATGGGGTCACGGCCAAAATCATTGACCCGATCAGCCATTGCTCGAGCATCCATTCCAGTTCTTCGACCACTAGCATATGAAATCAAATTTACGCCCAAAAGAACTTTGAGTGCCAAGAAGCTGGCAGCCCGATGATGAGCCTTTATCAGTATTGGACACAGAATGACACACCACAACCAGAACAATATACCCATTGCTACCCATTTTGCTAGCAGATGGAGGTCCCACTGATCATGCAAATGACAGGTGACAAGATTGAGGGACTGAAGACCGATGAGTATGGCCAGGACAGCAAGCGGAACTGATGCAAAACCAAGTCGCCGTGCAACCAAAGGAGATTGGTCAACATATGCATGCTGCTCATATGTCTTGAGCATCACTGCAAACAATAGTCGAGCGCACAAACCTTCCGAGCACCATGCCGCCCAACAACACTCCCACTTGCAAGATCGCGACACAATACATCAATATACCTCTCGTACACAGATGGACGGATATGATTGAACTTGGTGATGAAGGCATGTTTCAACCAATCTACGATCATTTCTGACACCAGCACCGTCACGACAGGCTGGTTGATTTAGAAATGCATTACTCTGCAGAGGGAACTAACACTTACATATGAAATGGTCCACAGAACATTGCCCCTGAACCATCCGAAGCTTTTCGGCATTACGAACCCACCCGTGAAGTCGAATTCGGAGCCGCTGAGCTCGATCAAATTGCGGAATGCAACGACGACAAGCATGAGAGACAATGTGAAACGCTCGACAATGTCTGCGCAGGTGATCTGAAAAAGGTTGTCTTTTTCGAACTTCTTGAATACGCATCCCTTGATCTCGACGAATTGATTGGAAACGAGGAGAGTGAGAAGGGCATGATCATAAGAGTTGACAGCAACGTTCAAAGATAGTAGTTGGTAGATCATGACCAGAGTGTGACTAACTGTCGGCCAAATTAAATGAAGTCGACATCTAAAGAACCGGAATATGGCTCAGCTCACCGACGTATAGGGCGGCTAAAACAAAGAAGACTAAGGGGCGGAACGAATGAGAAGAGAAAGGTACTTTATGGGACAGCACTACCAACGTAGACCGCGAGAATAGGCAATCGAGTATGTCTTGTCCGATAGAAGCACATAGCCTATCTGCGATCTAAATGACCCTTGCATATCAGGCGATGGCTCTGCAAGTGGAAAGTACTCACCTCTAAGGAATTGAATATAACATATAATTTGATAGTGTCCTGGCCACGAATAGAATGGTAGATTTTACTAGCGTCCGCGAGAGGTATGAGGAAGATAATGGAGACAATGACTAGAAGGGTGCGTAGGATATCGGCCTTCTGGGATGGTGGGAGGTGGGACTTGGACCAAGTGACGAGGTTGAAAATGAAACGCGAAGCTGCTAAGCAGAAACGGATGGGCTGGATTGTGAATGTATAAAGAAAGGAGTCCAGGCAGAGTAGGAAACCAAAGCCGACAATCTGAGGGACGGTGTGAGAGAGGGGAGACGCGCCCCAGATGGACCAGCGCTCACTTTCTCCATTGCCAAGGGAATGCTCAAGAAGTTGCTGACGCGCTCCCATTTGAGTTCCTGGTGTGAGTCAAAGTCGGTCGCTAGTAATTCTTCCCGAAGGTAGTCCCACAGAGAGAACAGCGGTTGACGCTGTGCATCCGAAGGAGGGCCTCTTTCGGACGGTGGTGGCGAACAGACAGGGGTAGAAGAAAGGATGGGCGAGGGTGGAAGCGATGCGTAAGCAAGAGGTTGCGTTGGGGGATCTTGCACATCATGCTTGCGTGTCACCGGTATGGTGATCGAAACCTGGGGCTTCCAGGTGGCGGAAGTCACGGATGTCGACGAAAAGCGGCGCTTGGAACGGCGCGGTGAAGTGGGCATTGTGTAAGTACGGTCCAGGGGAGGGGTGTGGGAAGGTTTGTCTAGACTGGAGCCAAACGAAAACAACCCGGACGCATCTCTTCCGAGAACATGCATTTCATTAGAGCAGGTGTCGTATTGCGTCCAAAACCCCAAGCTTTGCCTGCTTCAGGGCAGCTCAGGTTCGCATCGCACAGCAATCATGCACACGAAGGGCACGCGGACGGTGCTCAGTACGGCGCTGAAGGTTTGCCAAAGCTTCGGAATTTGGACCAAATACTGAAACCTCGCAGCTGGGTTCTTCACGCCGTTTTGGCGGAACACGGTGCTGCTCTCGCTTTTGGCTGTTTCGTTTTACAAATGGGCGCCTCCCCGAGACGACGAGGCATATCTGACGCGATGGATTGCGCACTATTCCACCCCGCGCGACACCTGGGCACGGTTGAACGAGAAGCACATACTGCAGTCGCAACAGGTCACCGACGACGCCGCGGTGCAAGCGAGTGCAACGCGGCCAGGAATCATTCGTTACAGATATCCTCAGTGAGAATTATTCCTTGGCCGGTGATATGATGCAACACTGAACGTTTAACTCTAGATCGCTGGACCAGGCATCTCCTCATCTGCAGCCTGTGGGAGAGTAGTGTAGTAGAACACGAGGCGTGTCACGTGGTCGGGTTAGTTAAATATTCATAGTCGAGTTTTCAATGTATCCACCACCACCATATATGCTGGGTTACCTCGGGGTAGTTCGCCATGTCACCCCCGCGCAAAACGACGACGACATGGCTCTCCGCTCTCTTTCTCGCCCACACCGTCTTCGCTTCTCTCCCCCTCGTCGACTTTGACCGCATGGGCCAAGTCGCTCTCACTGGCGCGTTCGCCGGATTGGACCTCTTCGACGACTCAACACCCAGCTCCTTTGACCCTTCCGTGTCTTCTCTGCTATCCCGCACCCCTCAGGGCGCCCTCACCGCCATTGCGAGCACAAATTCCGGCGGGTCAATTTCCTCGGCGTGTGCAATGAACAACGTATATTACATTGCTGGCTCCTTTCTCTCCCTCGCCAACGTCTCCGCCAGCTACCTCGTCGCCTACTCGCCCTCCTCCGGTGCCTTCTCCGCCCTCGGTTCTGGTGGCCCAGATGGTCCAGTCACCTCCGTATATTGCGATTCACACAACAGCAACCTTTGGGTTGGTGGTCACTTCTCGTCCCCGGCTCCTTCTGTCGCAGTTTGGAGCATCAAGTCGAGTTCCTGGTCTGCACCTCCGTTCCATGGTCTCGACGGTCAAGTTACTTCCATAACCTCCAATGCATCCGACACTAGCCTTTTCTTTACCGGCTCTTTCACCACCTCGTTTGCCGGCGGAGCCACTAGCAGTAACAACAATCCCAACGTTCCATACTCTCCAGGTGCTTCGCCCTTTTCGTCGTCGCTCGTTCCGATATCTCTTCAGGATGCACAGGTCCTCGCGGCTCCCTCTTCCACCAACTCCCAATTCAGCAACATCCAGGCAATCCTCTGTCCCGCTGGCTCGGATGGCCCCGGAAATACCTGGCTTGCTGCAGGCGGCAGCCCAGCGCTCATTACTGTTCGCACGTTTGCCGCAATGAGTGCGTATGGCGTCCGAATTGGAAACACGTTTCAGAGTGGCTACGGTACGACGGCGTTTAGGTGCAGTCTGAATCCCACTTTCCGCTCAAGCCTACAGTTTACCTGACGTTCTTTTCTTTCAGCGTCACATCTATCCCTGACAACACCGTCCAAAGTCTCACTTACGTGGACCCATCGACCGGCCAGAATGTGACCTGCACAAGCAGTTGTCCGTTGTCAACCGACGCTTCAATACTGTACCAGGATTTCCTTTTCGCCACTCCGGTCTCCTTGACCGGCGTGCAAATCACTCTCTCAGGCTGGAAAGGAACCGCTCCTGGGCTCCACATGCTGCAACTTCTATCTTCCGGTGCCTTTGCTTCAGCCGTCAGCAGCCAGAACAACCAGTCCTGCTTTGCACCCAACCCGTCCAACGTTACCATGACTGGATCGTGGTCGCCCGAAAGTGCGGACACAGATATTCCCGGCACTCTCCAGACCGTCCTTGTTTCTACCATCCCTGTCGGCACCTCCACCTCGGAAGCCCCTACGTTTACTTGGATGCCTTATGTATCAGCATCCGGACAATACGTAGTGAATCTAGTCATCCCAGGCTGTGATGACTTCGAGGACTGTTCCCTTCGAACATCGGTGCAAGTGACAGTCTTCCCCGGTGGTGGGTCGCAGCCATTCGTGTCTACAGTGTCGCAGCAAGTCGAAGACGATGTCGTGGTTCCGGTTTACAGTGGTCCCATTATCCCGTCATCCTCTTCTTTTGTGACTACAGTGACTATGGCGCTGGCTGCTCAACCTGTCGGAGAGGGTCAAAATGGACAGTATGAACTCGTTGCTGGGAATGTCGAGCTAGTCTTAACCTCCGCCAACATCACGTCTTCGTCGGGTGCAGCTGGCAATGGTTCTGTTGGTCTTGGAACTCAGCATGGATTCGGATTTTTCGAGTGGCCACTGAACTCGAAAACTACCGTCGATGCAACGGGCGTCCTACCCAACTCCAGCGAAACTGCAGCAGACGCTATTGGCGTCGATCTTTACAACGCCCTGGGTACTGGTAGCGCTAACTCCGCTTACGTATCGACCGTCGTGCAACATCCTTCTGGGATTATCTTCTTGGGTGGCAGCTTCACCTTCTCCCTTGGCTCCCTTAGCGGCACTTCCAATATCGTCGCCTACAAACAAGGGACTCTCACTCCTCTTCCTCACGGCGGCCTAAATGGGGCAGTGACATCATTGGCTTTGTATGGCGATGAGCTGTACATTGGAGGCACTTTTACCGACACCCAAACATCTTCGACTCAGGGAAAGTTGATGGCAGTCGCCATGTACGACATCACGACAAACTCGTGGAGTACGCTAGGAGGTGGTGTGAATGGGGCTGTTGAGAGCATCGCCTTGGCCGACAGGAAGATCCACATCGCCGGAAACTTTACGGAGACCATAACAACAACTGGTTCAAGCTCGAGTGTAGGCGGTTTTGCGACCTGGGATACCACGAGTTCGTCCTGGGTGAACAGCGGTGGCTTCGTCAGAGGGAATTTCACTTTCGTCAGCAATGATACATCCTCGAGCGGCCAGGAGGTGTCCCAGCTTCTTGCTGGAAACGTCAAAGCCTTGGCAAAATACGGAGCTACGGGCATGGCCATGTTCTCAAACAGTGGTAATAGTGACCCAACAGTTACATCTCTAGGGATTCCGCTCGATGGTTACGCAAATGCCTCTGTGACAACAACAACAACACGCAAACGCCATCACTACCACAGGCGCAGCGCCGTGAACTGGCTTTCCCACAATATCCCTGCTCTCTTGAAAAGACAAAGCTCGGCAAGCCTGTCGAATCTACCGCCATCACCACCAACTCCTGCCCCTGCCGTTTTGGCTGCAGTGTTTTGGTCCAACAGTTCTTCTTCCCATGAGGTTGCCATCATCGGAGGCAATTTCTCGTTTGCCTCGTCATCGTCAGCGACTTCCCAAGCGGTTGCTGTCTATGATCCGGTGACCTTGACTGTGACTGCTCTCGTAGGCGACCAGATAAACGGGGTGGTTCGTGCTCTATACGTGGACAAGAACTCGCACCTGTACGTTGGTGGAGAGTACAACTTGACTGGCGCCAACGCGAATGGATTCGCCATTTACGACCTCGTCGGTCAACAGTGGGTAACTACCGCTCAACCCATTGAAGCACAAGCTGGTTCTACTGTTGCCGTGCGCTCTATCACCGCAACGTCTTACAAGCCCAACACCATCATAGTGGCCGGTTCGTTCGCGCAGGCAGGCACAGTCGCGTGTCAGGGCATCTGCCTTTTTGATACCACGCTGAATCAATGGAATACCTTGGGTTCTGGCCTGAAGGGTGACATCTCTTCGGTTTCATTTGCAGGCGTTCGTCGAACTTAATTTTCAATCCGTCAACCTTTTAACATTTTTCCAGAGCAATCAAGAACTCCTTGTCGCGGCGGGTGTCATTACGTTGGCCGACGGCATATCTGCAAACGTTGCGCAGTACAGTTTTGCTAATGATAGCTGGACAGCCGTAGGTGACCCGACGACGATACCTGGGCCTGTCACCGCTGTGGAAGTCAACGACGGTAACTCATCGAGTATTTTCGCTGCTGGACGGTGCGTGGGTTGATTTGTTGAATATCGGTCAATAATGAACGGCGCATAGCACGAGTGATGGGTCATCACCCTTTGTGATATTCTGGGATGGTCTTTCCTGGTCCAGCGTTGGTACGCAGCTTGAGGCCAACTCCCCGTGTATCGCGTGGCTAACCGTTGAAGCAGGCTCGGCTTTTGAGGCCAACACGAACATCTCTCAATTGGTCATGGTTCCGCTACAAAATACGCATAGTTCCAACAGCATCGTCCAATCGGACAGAATGTTGATGATCTCGGGGGCACTGTCTGATTCGTCGTTTGGCTCGGCATCTCTGGTGTTGTTCGATGGTCAGACGTTTATCCCCTATCTCTCGACTTTGTCAGCACAGGGCACGCTTGGATATGTGTCTTCCTTGTTCTATTCGATTGCCAACTTCAGTTTCAGCCAACGGAGTGAGTTTTTTTTTCGGACTGCTTGGAGGCGGTTGCTGACATGAAGACCATCAGCCTTCCTCGCGACTGGGATTGTTATCCTCATTTCCATCGCGATCGCTGCAGGCGTGGTGTTCCTGCTCGCTCTGATTGGCATACTGTGGACGCTTTTGTCGCGAAGAGAGGACAAGCTCGCGCGGTTTGAAAATGACGAAGAAGAGGACGACTCCATTCAACACCGTCCGTCGTCGCTGCTGGAGCACATCAATGCTGCCACCAGGAGCACGATTTTGGGTGCACAGAGCCCGTTCAATAACATCAGCGCGGAGAAGGAGGAAGCAGCGCAACAGGAAGTAGATCCGTTTGAACCTGACGCAAGCAACTACCTACGAGCTGCCACGCCGTCGGACGCGGTGATTGGAACGATGGCTGCAGAAGAGGAAAGCAGCCGACCCGCTCATGCCCGTTATTCTTTTGACGGCGAGGGCGAGGGCGAGCTACCTCTGACGGCGGGGTTAGAGGTCGAAGTGCTGGATGACCGGGATAACGCGTAAGTAGTACACTGGGAGGTATTTTAACCGGCGCGCTGACAATCTGGCCCAGGTGGTGGTATGCAAGAAACCCGCAAACAGGACGAGAGGGTGTCGTGCCCTCCTCGTACTTGTATTGATTTTATTCTTTTTTCACTCGTCTTGTTATCACTGTTTTGCTGCACGACATTTATACCCTTTTTTCGACAAGATCGACCTTGGTGTCGCTCATTCTGCATGATATCACTACGCTTTGTCCATATTCAGCATTCAATTTATATCGATAGATATTCCCAGTAGTCTTCTTGGACCCCTGAACCTAGTATGCACGGGTTTTAATGTCATGAATCACTGAAAAAAGAGGGTGAGACAATGAATGTGACGATGCAATCCACGACGAACCTGAAGGAGGGGATCGCGGAAGTGCTTCTGGCTATTATTGATAAAGGCGACTTTTGTCTTGAAGTCCTCTCTGCGACGCTGGTCTCTAAACTCTGCAATGTGGCGACCAGCCTCACGGGCCTCTCCCTTGTTCCTTGCCTTGACGACGTCGGTGCCTTGGCCGAATGCACCGAAGCCACCTTTGCGGGGAACGAGGGCTGAATTCTTGTCGGCGAGGAGACGGCGGACAAGAGCAGCACCGCTGTCCGGATCCTGCGGCCTTGGTGGTATGCCATGGAATGACTGGGCGTAGTAACGCTTCATACTTCTGTGGCCGATGCGTGCACCGGAGGGAAGCACGAGCTCGTACTCTGTGTCACCATACGTGAGCTGGCTGTTGGGAAGGGGTGCATCCGGCGAGTGATCTGAGCCGGAATCGGAGAGGTCGTCCGACGAGCCGTCGTCAACGTCTTCCCACGCCTTGTCAGCGGCGGCCGAGGAAGACTTGTTGGGATAAGACGAAGTAAAGTCGTAATAATCAGAGACGTCGAGCTTGTCTACCTCCGTGTCGTAAGCGATCTTGCAGTGTCCCTTGTCGACCATGTGCTTGCGGACGGCGTCGAGAGAATAGAGTTCCCTGCCGCGTCCGTTGCAGTATATGCAGACGTTTCCGGTGGCGATCTTTTTTGCGAGGTGGGCGATGAGGCCGGGGAGGTCTACGAGGAAGTCTGCGTCGGGGACGAAGAAGGAGTGGATGGATGCCATGTGTTCGAGGTTGGCCGCGAGGGACGGGGAGGTGGTGGGGCAGAAGAGACAGGATGCGGGGGAGAGATCGGCGGGGGTGTCGGTGGATTCGTCGTCCGGGGATGGTGACGTACGCTCCGTGGGGGTCGGGCGAGGTTGTGCGAGGTTATCGCGGTGCCTTTTGGAGGCGAGATGGGCGGTGTATGCGTTCTCTGTGGCATACGACTTCCTATGCGGGGGGATAAGTTAAGGGGGGTGAGAGAGGGGGAAAACGTACCTGCAGAGATCACAGCGTTGGTCTGTTTCGGGTGTGGGTGCATCGTTGGAGCGATCTGCGAGTTTCTGTGCAAAGAGGGCTTGGGAAACAGGGGGAAGTGCTGCGAGCCTGCGCTTGATGTTGTACCTGTGTAGATCTGAGCGGTAGTGGTCGCCTGTTCGTGTGTTAGGAGTAGTAAAGACACCAAAGAAGATATCACAGACGATGATCGGCTGGGTCAGTGTATGCGATGGCACAGGCGCGACAGGCGAGTGAGGAGGAGGACATGATGTGACCGTGTGACAATGAGTGTGACTGCAGAGAGGTAGAGAGGAGTGTACGTTTCAGCGACGACGCAGCTGCGAGCCAATCAATGGGCGATCCTGTCGATCAGCTGCTCACCCCCGCTTATCATCACCTCCACTTCCAAAACAACTACCAGACTACTGCCCAGTCTCAGCCAACACCCCAACCACCTCAGAATGAGATTTTCACCCCTTCCCTCTACAGAAACCCTTCCCCGAGCCCTTCACAACGAAACTCACCCTCACAGGATCTCTTCAGACACATACACGACGTCGACTCCGTCAACAGCACAGACCACGTCCTCGATGACCAAAACGTGGACGAGGAGCCCCTTTACGTGAACGCGAAGCAGTACTTTCGCATCCTCAAACGCCGCGTCGCACGCGCGCGTCTCGAGGAGGTTCACCGTCTCTCCAGGCAGCGCAAGGTTTGCCTCCTCCTCCCGTCTACTCTGTCACTCACCCCCTCGCTAGCCTTATCTCCACGAATCCCGACACAAACATGCGATGCGTCGTCCCCGTGGACCCGGCGGCCGCTTTCTCACTGCAGAAGAAATCGCCGCCCAGAAGCTCGCCCAGCTGCCCCCTTCAGAGGACAATACCCATCCCGTCCTCGTTGATTCTCCCGATGCCCAACCTCGCGAACCTCATATGCCCCAGCAGAACCACACCCGCCCTCCCCCGGTCACCAGCCCAATCCCACCCTATAGCCTCCCCCCCTCCCCACCCTCCGCCCCTTCTTTCCCCGATAACCGCCCGGGTTCGTCCACCCACGTATCTCCTCCTGTCTCCGCGCACCCCTCGTCTGTCCAGACAAGCACCCACTCTAGCCCAGTTCTGCAAGGCCAGCCTCTTCTCTCCCAACACGCCGCAAAAGTAACCGCGAATCCGTCCGTTGCCTTGCGCCCCGCCTACTCGCAAGCCCAGATGCACCACGTCCCACACCCCCATGCCCACACTCGACTACGTCATTCTCACTTGACCTTTGCAGACGGTCTATACCAGGGCGAGCAGGCAACTCAGGTCGCGCCGGGCGCCGACAACTCGATGATGGCCTTCACTTCCCAAACCAGCAGTTAAATATGTCCATCTACTGTCCCAAATCTTGTGCGAATAGACATTTCTTCTTCTTCCACAAATGGATCTAGTCAGTTCAAGTCTGTGTACCTGTTGTTGTGCTTTCATCTCTTCCTCGTGTTTACCATCATAGATTACTACCTCCTTTTGGATTAGATGATCTTGTATCGCCGTTGTTCGAGTGCAAGACTTCAATATTATCTGTATGCGCTAACCTACTCGACCTCCATCACATCATACTCCTCAGTCGCCGCTTCTGACTGCTCGAGTGCTCTTGGCGGACGATAAAGGACCAGCGCTGAGCTCTGCGAGGATACAGGTATGAGGGAAGGCGGGAACTTGGCTTGCCTTCTCAGGCATTCAAGCACCGCAGAAGAGATCTCCACCTCTCTGATATCCAGCTGCCCCTGTTCTGTTGGTTCCCAGTCGTCGACGCCGCGTACCTGTGATGGTTCTGGTTCCGCAGACGTATCCTCTATATTCCGTCAGAAACTGATGCGGCTGAGCGGACAAATGTGGAAAGGACTTACGTGTAAGTTCGACGTCCATGTCCACATTTTCTTCGGACGGAGGTGTTACGGGTTCCTCGACCGAGGTCGGTAAAATAGCATTCAACATCCCCGACACGCTAGGACGCAACACTGACATCCTTGGCCACATGTCCACGTCCCCGGAGGGGGCTGCGAGTACGCCGCCAAGCGTCATGTGTGCGAGCGTGCGTTCCAGGGAGCCGTGTCTGGCTCGCTTCCGGGGATGAAAAGCATTGTCGTCCTCGTCCTGGTCGCGGTCCTCGTGGTGGTAGTAGTAATCGTCGTCGTCGTCGCTGGTAGACAACCTCCGTTTCATGGTCAATGGAGCAAACCATGGATGTCGAATGGTTCCAGCCCACGTTGTCATTTTGAATGAGACCAATTCGGCTCGGACCAGGCCGCCATTTATACTTACATATAGCCGTAATAATCGGACTCCAGAAGGTTCGAGTTCTACTTAGGACCAGCAAAATATGAGTACTGAGCAGATGAGCTGGATTTTATTGACTGGAAATAGATGGCGATGTAACGTAGGTCTCCACAACACGAACACTCTCTCTAGTCGCGGCCCTTTGTGATCCGTATCCTCTCCTTGGTTGCCCCCGCTGCTCGCTTAGCTCCTTCGCCCCCAGCCCAACTCCTCGCGCGAAGCCAGCCTACTATGCGCGGCGTAAAGGCGGCTGTAAGACCAACTCTGACAGGAAGAAAGAGCGTCTTGTGAATGGTGTATGCGAGGACAATCATGGCATACAGCCCTTCATGGCCGCTGCTGCTCGCCACGGGCCCGTCGATTTCGTCCCTGCCCGGCTCGGATGGGGTGCTATGCAGTAACCCGTATATGGCCTGTTTCGCGTATGTAGCGGCCTGCGAGACCTGTTCTGCACCGAGCAGGTTGATGCCCACGAAGGCGACGGTGAAGTCGAGTGCGGAGAAGACTAGGTATACGCCCAGCGCATACCAACCGTATGACTTGATGAGGTGTTTGAGCCTCTGAGAGACGGTCGCATCTGGCGGCAACGAAGGCGGGTTCTCGGGAGACGGGGGTGGCGGGGTGGATGTGGAGGGCGGGGGTGAGGTGAGACGCAGGGGCGCGGATGTGCGAAAGTGATGGGAGAGCGGGGCGGGGATGCGTGTAACGAGTCTGGCAGCGGTGGGGAGAATCGGAGCGTTGACTACTCTAAAGAGGTGGAATCGAGGAAAGACTCTTCGGAGCATTGTCGATGCTGATTGGATGGTGACTAAAACAGTTCAGTTAGCTGATTTCTCGCGGGCACGGAGTTTGCCGGGCTCATCCAAGAACTTTTTGGTCACCCGCTCTCACCCGCCACCCATTTGCGTTATATACCACTTATCGATTAGTATTCAATGGAACACCTCAAGAATGGAACGATCGATTGCCTGCATGCAGCTGACGCGCGCGCTTTTCATTTGAGGATGCCCGGAATTTTCCGATACGATCTATACAGGTTTGTGGCTGTGTTATTTTTTAAGATGGATCGATTGCACGACTTTACCTCCTTGTCTTCGTGAACCCGGCGGATCGACTGTTCTGTGTCGCGAAAACTCTTTCACATCTAACAAGTATCCGTTTGATGCATACTGGAACAGCCCTCTGCGGCGGATACGACTTCCCTCCTCGATAGCATCCCTCCACTGAATTCCTACCCTCATAACATTCATAACTGATGGCCGTCGATGACACGACCACTCTCTACGCTTCTACCCCCTTCGAGGGTCCAGAAAAACTGCTTGAAGTCTGGTTCGCCCCTTCAGCAGACACCGTGCCAGGCGCACATTCTTCAAAAGATGGCAGGGCTGGCTTGAGAAAAATCCCTCGCCTCGTCTGGGAGGACATGCTTGACATCGTCAAGTGCAAAGTCCTCAATGTCATCGAGGGCGATCAAACTGACGCTTATCTTCTAAGGTACGTCCCTGACCTCTTGTCGCTTCCTTTTCGCTCCCGTGCTCATCTCTCTCTCTTTTCATATCCAGCGAGTCGTCTCTGTTTGTCTTCACTCACAGGATAATATTGAAGACATGTGGGACCACTCTCAACCTCCTCGGTCTTCCGCGTATTCTTGATATCGCTCGTGAACATGCCTCGCTTCCGTCCGTATACCAGTGCTTCTACTCCCGCAAGTCTTTCATGTTCCCAGAACGTCAGCCCGACCCTCATCGCGAGTGGAAGGACGAAGTCGCGTTTCTAGACGCCATATTCCCCAACGGTGCTGCGTACACAGTCGGAAAAGTAAATGGCGACCATTGGTTGCTTTACATGACCACTCCTGCAGCCAACAAGCCAACCGGCTCCATTTCTTCCGATGATTCGCGTGTCGACTCACACAATGGCATTGCGCAGCTGCCAACACTCGGTGATCCCGAAGCAGTTCCTACTCGAGACTTTACAATCGAGATCCTCATGAGTGACCTATCTCGCGAGGGTCGCGAACCCTTCTTCTTTTCGACTCCCCCCTCTCCAATCGAAGGACTGTCTCCGGACTCCTTGCCTTCCATTACTGGCCAAACCTTGTCCGCTGCTCTCGGAATCACTGACATCTTTCCTCCTCATCTCACTACCCTCGATGCATACGCTTTCTCCCCCTGTGGCTATTCATGCAACGCTCTTCTCAAGTGGGGTGATGATGATGCTGTCACAGACGTTGGCGAAGGCGAAGGCTATTACACCATCCATGTGACACCAGAGGAAGGCTGGTCCTACGCCAGTTTCGAGTGCAACGTGCCCCTCTCTCTCTCTCCTGCGTCTTCTTCCAAGGATTTCCCTGATTTGCGCACGCTAATCAAGCGTGTGGTCGACATCTTCCAACCTGGGAGGCTCAACTTGACCCTGTTCATTTCGAACCAGTCCAGCGCTAATGCCGAGGAAGACGAGGCAGAATCTGTCATCGAGGCTGCACAGAGAGAATTTAGATCTGCATTGACAGCATCCCGCCCCGTTTCCTATTCTTCCACTGGTATGAACACGCCACATGAAATTGGGAATGGTCGTACCACCAGTTACAGAAGAACGGAGAAAATTAACTACGAGTTTGGTGGTTACAATTTAGCGTTCGCCAGCTTCGAGTTGCGGTGACATCCCTTTACGAAACGCGATTGTGTGTATGAATGATACCTCGCTCCAGATATACACCGCTAAAATTTACAATCGCCTACATGTTTGTATTTGCTTTCTTGATAAAAGTCCCTTCGATCTATTCTAGACGTACCTTGTTGTCCGCTTTTGCAATTCTAACCAGGAACGTTGTGTTTCCGCCGTTTCCGCCTCCGAACCTGATCGCGGAAGTTTCCGCCAAGACGAGTTCACCGCTCTTGCCTGCAACACGCGATAATAATAACAGTCGCAATCTATCAATGCATGTCGCTATATAAGGATCAAGCGGGCATCATGAGAGCAAATGCGCCATCCCGTGAGTCTGATATCATCTTCGCTGACCCTCGCTCGCGTGTCCAATTGATTTCAGCCGAATGGTAAGGCAAATCCAGGTGAAATGCTCACAGCCAGGGCCTTGGTCCAGCGCAACGTGTTCACCCATAGGCTGGTGACATGAGAACACGACACGGGCGCAGCGCACCCTGGCCCATTCATCTTAGGCATCTCTGGCAGAGCGATACGCCGCTATGATCATTCTGCCAAGGTCACTTGTGTCTCTGCCCTCCTCCCTATTCACGCACACACAATTCATTCCGTCCTCGGCAATCCTGCCAGTGAGCTCCGCCGAAGTTCTCGAGCGCCTGAGGGCCGTGGCTTTTCTTTCGGTTAGGTTGAATCCCAGCATAACAACTCACAGGACCCGATCCCCACACCAGTTCAGGAAGTCGCTCCCTGCGAATGCTAATTATGGTCACCGAGGAGGATATCGAGGCGGTTCTCGCATACGAAGTCGGGGACACATCTTTTTTTCCCCTCCGAATGCTTCAATCTCGAAGAGTGAAGAGCTTCAAGGGACCAAGGAGCTACGTATAAAGGTTTCACCTAGATCCCCTGACCCATCATCATCGTCCCTCCTTCGAACACACTCTAACCGAGTACTTTTTCGGTCTCATACATATTCTCCTTCTAATGATTTATAACGTCATCTCTCTCTCTGCAGCGACTTCCACCGAAAACCTCCAGGCTTTGGAGGAAGTGAAGCATTTCTGCACCACAGATCTCGGTCGCGGCGGCAGGCAACGCTGGACCTACCACCTCCTTTCCAAGAGTGGCGTCGACAGCGAATTAGAGCGTCTGTGCGACCCCCGTTCGTCCAGCTCGGTCGATAGCGTCACGTTCCAACCGTGCTCCGACTATGTAACTCTCAACCAAGACCGATACAACGTCGAAGAATGGGACCTGCACGGAGGCGTATGGCAGTTCAATGCCGTGTACGATGGTATTCAAATTCGATCGATTTCACTAAATGATCACGCTGACCCTGCCTGGCCGGGTAAGGTCATTGCGGCCACGACACGGTGAACCTCGTCAGCAAGCGACTTTCTTCAATGATAAGGATGTCGCTTCAAGCCCTTCTCAGCAGTTCCAGGGACACGCTTCCTAGCTTTGAGCTGGTCTCAGAAGCCCTTGCGAACGCAGTCAGGCACCTGGACGACTCGATCCGTTCGGACCTCTTTGATTTTCTGCCTTGCGATAGACTCCGGGAGCTGAACCCCGGTCAACTTAGAGAATATATTCAACGCCACGAATCCGAATGGGAGACCATATCTGCACGATGCACTCAGGGTGCCACGGTCATTTTCTCTCTATTAGATCCGTCAAAGAGACATCTGTGGATCGTCAATTTAGGGGACTCTCAGGCAGGTGCGCCGCTTCGTCACGCACGAGGGTCTTCGTTCGTGTTTCTCATCAAACTAACAACAGTGCTCGCCAAGAAAACGGTGTCCGGAGAGTGGTCTGGATTCGTCGTGAACTCGCTCCACAACGGCAACAACCCGTTGGAACGTCAGCGTATCCTGCGGGAGCATCCACGAGAACGCTGGTGTGTCTCAGAGAACAGGGTCATCGGTTACCTTGCACCTACACGCGGTAAGCCCGCAGCACACTCTTTTCTTCTTCTTCTTCTGCCACTTGTCTGACCCTGCACCCGTTCGCACAGCAATCGGAGACACATGGTTGAAAGTTCCTTCCGTGTACACGCACCGAGTCTTTGGGCAATACGTACCCGATTGGATATCGCCTTCGGTGCTGGGAGAGTACGCAAGTCGTATTTTGACTCCCCCATACGTGTCGGGCATTCCGGACGTGCACCATTGCGTGTTCGACACCCCGGCAGATAGCCAAGAGGCCTTCCTCATATTGAGCTCTGATGGACTTCTAGACCTCTACGACAATATCGGTGCGACGCTTTCGGAGAGCGAATTGGCGAACAGATGGGTTCGCATCGTGGGCAACTCCCTCAGAAAGCGGAAGGAGCAGGGGATACACAAGAGCAGGAACCTCGCTTTTGACTTGTTGCGCGACGCCATCGGTGGCGAGGACACCGACCTCGCTTCGCGTAACCTAACTCTAGAGATGGATGATAAGTGGATAGACGACGTCACCGTCCTGGTTCAGCGTTTTTGATTCTTGCTTGACCGCTCATAGATTTTATTTATGTAGACTACTTACCACCGTTTGCCTCTCCCAGTCTATGGTCCTGGGTATTCTGACGTCATAGAATAGACTGATTTAGATATGTGGTATTGATCACTACCAATGTTACAGCCCTGAGATATGTTATGACAAACGCCCGAGTGCACCCAAATACGCTTAGATCACCTAGTGGTACTCTCCAGCCACCGTACAGTCTTCATCTGCCGCGACATCTATCGCCTACTAGTGCTTTCGTCCCGGTCAACCTTGACGGAATGCGGGGGATTATACTTGTTCCGCAGACTGCACAACGGGCAAATCTGGACGAATGTTTCGATCATTGGCCATGTTATTGCGGCCTAGGCACCCAGGAAAAAAATTAATCGATATTGATGTCTGGAATCGCGATGCGAATGATAGCTCACCATGCCTATGCGCCGCGTTTCCGAGACCATGGACGTGGATGAACCATGTGTACGATGCGCATAGACCAGTATGTCATATATCTGGTTGCGCACAGGTATCCTTTCGAAAGCCCTCGTCCACTCGAATCCATTTAGATCATGGTTGATAATATCGGATTGGGGAGAAAGGGTCGACGAGGAACTGGAATGGTTATCGATGTGGGTAATGTAATCCCTCCGTAGTTTCTCCTCCTCAGAGGCTGCCAGCTGGAAAAATGCGTCTCGGGGAGTTAACAGGAGGTGGTACTTTTCCGACCCTAGCCTAACGTGGTGAAAAGCGATCCATTTCTTCAAACGATCCGAGAGATTCTCTGCGTCACTTCCCGCCAAAGAGCGACAGATTTCGGCATACACTTCCGGAGTGAGAGCTGCTGTCTCCAACAATTCGGGCGGTAAACCATCCAAGAAGCGTGCGAGATTTTCCTCATAAAGAGCCCTACTGGGCATTTCAACGGGATTCAAGTTGTTGATTTTCTGGACAATAACGTCGGGAAGGGGTGCAAACAAGGGGTGAACCCAGGACTCGACTGTAGGTTTCGACACGATCATCCCTTGATCAGTGGAGAAGGAATGCGATATAAAAGATAATTTGTTGGTTGGAAGCGATGGGCGAGGCGCCAAGGCAGGAAGTGACGAGCTTGGAGCTGTCCTTCGCCCGTTAGGCTCTGGTGTCTTGGTATGTTTGGACGAATCATCCCTTCGAGAAACATCAGAGACCCCCCGGGCACGGCGAAATTGCGACGATGATGCCACGTTTTGCCCATAGAAGCTGTGACCATCATTATTATCCCCTTGGCCATTAGACGGGAGAGAGGCCGGCTCTTCGCTGGAGGGGATATCAGAAACCAAAAAGGAGGCCGTTTTGGCGCCGTAAGGGGTCGGCTGTTTGTCCCGGATAGTGGCACTGTCGGAAGGAACCTTGTGTCTCTTTTTGGGAGTATAATTGCATTCGGTCTTGGAGTCTTCGGCACAATGATTGCAGACTGGAAGATTACGATCACACTGCAATTCTGGTTGTCAGGATGTGACTTTATCTGAGTTTGTCTGTGCATCTCACCTTGAGATTTCGAAGGCGACACCTGTCGCAGCGAGGAATACCTCGATGTGCTGGGGTGGGCAAAGGGGTGTATCTGCACTCCCTACCATTAGCCCAGGAGCAGTGGTTACATGTCGGAAGCACTCTGTCGCACTAGACAACGGTCACGACGGAAATCGGAAAGCAGGCCAAAGATCACACCTTCAGATTGTTCATGCGACAGTGGTCACAGCGTGGTTTTCCCCGTCGACCTTTCCACTGGGATTGACGAGCCATATACACCTTTGGATTCGGTATCCGTATCGTGAGTTGAGTATCGTCGTTCAGCTCCTCCGCGGAGTCCAATTCCTCTGGAGAGTCAGACATTATTGGTGTTCGAGGGAAGATCTAAAGGGAGGTGGAAAATGTCAGGACTGCGTCAAATGTGAACCCAGCTGATATTACGGAATGGTTTTGTATGCGCTGGGACTAGAAACGAAGAATAATTGCACGATTGGAACGGGGGAAGTGGTTATTGCTGTAAATAGGCGACGCTGGATGGCGAGGAGCGGGTTTTCGGCGGTTTGAATAAATCAGGTGAGGAGCGTCCTGTGTACAGGCTGGGCCGGCAAATAAACGGCGGGGCAGCGCAGCGCAAAGAGGTCGGATGCGTAAAGCGATCCTGCACCGCAAGCTGGACGAACTTACTTACAGGCGTGACGTTACATGTCACAGCACAATTTTGGTAAAGTAGTTGATCATTCAACTTCATTGCTCTCGGTCGTGTTCGACCGAACCAGCCAAAAGTCTTTGCATTCCCCGTGCTTGCTTTATGAAAATAAAAAACAGTATTAAAATGGATATCATCGCAACATGCTCCGTTGTGCATCCCTTCAGAGTCGCTATGGGACGATAGACCGAGTCGCGAAGCCTGACCTTCTCGGTGGATTTACTCACTCCGTTTCAACCATACTTATCCCCAATATTTTTTTACATGGTCGTTGGATTTAAAGGGCGGAAATAGTGATCGATTTGGCAAAACGGATATAATGTTAATATGCCCCCGATTCCAATAACGCGTCCATTTTATTACATGTTTTAATTTGGCAACCAAGAAGGATATGCCAAATTTGGTATGTGTAGTTTTATGCAAGCTTCTCCAAGTCCATCAACGGCGGACTTACTTGGATCTGTGAGAGGTTGATCAGTCTTCCATAAAATGACTCAAGACATGAAACTCTTTTGCAACGATAATTGATGATCGTTCGTACGCATGGTACTTAGTCTAGGTCCGAGTCCTGAGGCTGCGGCATGTCTGGTGGCAGTGTGTTCTTCTTCGGCTACTTATGTAAAACGCCTGCTGCCAATGGTTCCCGACTATCATGATACTGTACGCAACGAATCAAATCCGTCTCAGATCCCCATGACAAACGGACATAGCAATCCAGCGCTGCCGTATCAGCAACTTGCATCTCAATTCGGAAATTATATCTGTGCGGATGCAGAATGTTCGAACGGTTCAAATTGACGGGTTCGTGGCGTGAATGTTTCAAGAACCCTGGGCCCATGCGCCCGCCGCCATTTGATATCCTCGTTGAGAAGATTCTGCCGTGCGCAATATACCTTTTATCCATAGATCCTTCCGTCTCTGCCTTGAGTGTTTGCATATGTTCAAGTTCTTGACTGCGTGTCATGGCCCGAGACCATTCAAGTTCAAGACAGGATCGTGAACGAAGTCCTTACTTTGCACACTAGAGAGCATTGACGCCTCAGAACTTCACTTATGCTCTTCAATGCAACTCCGTGTCAACGTGTCTTGGTATGAAATCACGTGTGCTTTATTGTTATCGCTCTCGAGACGCCTCGTTCATGCGTTTCCGGGGTTGTTCTGGGGTAGTGCAGAAAAATATGTAAAATCCAGATCGGACGACTCGAACACGCCGAGTCACTCGGGCCCTGCATGGTGTGCCAGATGATCGAAACTTGGAGGCTGGATCCCCCTAATGTGATTCACGTGTGTTGACTCGTAATCAATTGATCTGGCGTTGCAACAGTTAACTTAAAGCAAGCAGTGCGACGATGGCCCAGACATAACGTGAGCGTATTGAATATCACGCGTGCGCCAGGATAACCCGAAGCCGCGTGTCGACGTTGCAGCTACAATATTACATCGATCAGCTTCCACTATGGGCTGGTTTCCGATCATTGAAGGCATTTTTGCCAGAGGTGCCTACTTATTGTTATTGCTACCATTTTAATCGTGACTATCATTCGATGCATCTAATAGGACAAATAACCATGTATGTCGTTACGTCGTGCTCATGGGTACATCATTCCTGTAATTGGTCTCAAGGTACAATTGATGGGTCAAATAAAGAAGCCAAACCAACAAGTCGTACACCATACAAGGCTTAAAATGCTTCTTCAGACGTCCAGAACAGCGTCTTCGTCGGCATCCATGTCACTACTACCCCACGGGTCATCCTCTTCGTCTCGTTTGAGAGCGAGTGGAGGCGAAGAACACATTGGATAGTCCAGATCATCCTCGGAATCCGTCTGCTGCTCACTTTTAGTCGAATGTTGAGACTCTTGTTCTTTGTATTGTTCTAGAGTACGGCGTTGAACACGGTTGAGAACAAAGTCCAACTGAAGATAATTGGAGTCGTCTTTGGCAAACTTGCGATGGCGACGGTCTCGAATGTGCTGCAGGACATCAGCTTGAACCTGATGTGTTCACAAAAGAAAGACTTACGTATTCGAAATCCTCGAATTTCACCCTGCAGCTCTCACAATAACCAGGTTTACAACCCTCGTCGCGCCTAGGTAATCTTAGAGTATTTGTACTGCGACTTTTTCTAAGTAACGCCTTGGGATGATCAGGAATGCTGTCCGGCGGTCCCATGGCATTTGGCTGTCGATTTGAGTTGACCTTTCCAGTAGCCAAAGCAGACACTCTGCGGGAGGTGACGACTTGCTGTTGGATTCGCCCGCGCAGGTTCGCTGGTAGATCAAAAGCTCGCAGAGCGCCGCCACCAGCGGAGGTGGTGCCCGTTGTAGAAGTGATTCCAACACTGTTACCCGAGGCGGCGATGTACGCGCTCGTTGATGCTAGGTAGCCAGATGCGTTGGCTGATGCCTGGGTGTCCGGAAAATCTGCGTCCAAGTCAACAAACTCCTCCGCCCCAGCATTTGCGAACTGGCGATGTAGATTATTCATTGACACAGAGCGTCGAAGGTCACCCGTTTTGCGAGCGAGGAGTTGAGCTTGAGCTTGCTTCTTCCGTCGGAGTTCGGTAGCTGCCCGTTGTCGTCTCTCGATCTCCTTGTCTTCTTCGCCCCGTTGTGTCTTTTCCCAGCGGCGCCGTTCCCTCTCATCGAATTCGACGAATGGACCTCGAGAATGAGGGTGGCAATGGAGAATAGGCCAAGCGCCACGCTCCTTTCCATCGCGACCTTTGTGTATGGGATACTCGAGAGTATGTATAGTTGCCAATTCCTGTCTCATGTCTTCCACCAAGACAAAGTAGCTATTTTTCGAGAAGTATCGGAAATCGTGACGTTTCTGGGTCGGATCGCGTTCTGTGGTTCCATGTAGACGTTCTGAAGCAAGCAGGCGAGTAAGATTGCGTTGATTGTTGGTGACCGTGGAAGGGGTGCCAGGTGGATGCTTGGTAGTGACTGGCGCAGGTAGATCGCATCGCTCCAGGATGCTATCTAGCTTGACAGTATTCCATATCTTCATGTCAAATGCTTGGGCCTTCTCCACGAGATTAAAGTTCTGTGTGTTACTATCCTCCGCGACACTGTGGGTGGGAATGTCAGCAAAACGTAACTGTACCACGAGAGTAGGTCTCACCGTCCTCTGAGCTTTATTGGACTCTTAAGTAGCAGAGGAGTACGCGAGCCCGCTCCACGCAATTTACGAGCATTCTCCTTGTTTGAATGGGTATCTTCTGGAGGAACAGGTTGATTGGTAATCAAGTGGGTGATTTCGTTTGAGAAAAAATCTTCGACCCGCTAGATGGGGCGCAATCGATCATCATCAATAAGGGAAGAGAAAGGTTGTATAGACATACGGCACCAAGTTGGGCAACTCTGGACGCCAGCGAGCTCCTTAGGGCTGCAGTGTCGGGATCGAGTTGATCTAGATCGAAATAAAACACCCAGGAAGGAAACGCTCGCGTGTACTTGACGCGGAACTCGCTCTTTGCTGCTTCGCGTGCCTGTCGCTTGTGATCCTTGTCCTTGCGCTCCTCGTCCGGTTGAGTTCCACCATTCGCGTCTGCATGAGTCGCCCTGACACGCTTGGGATTAGTCTGACTGGCAAGTGCATCTCCAGAAGGTTCTGGGGAACGCGGTCGCTTGCTAGAAGCCGATGGAGTTCGAGACTTTAGAGGGGAGTTTCCGATTAGTTGCTGAAGGTGCTGGCGGGTTCCCAGGGGACGGCGGTTGAGGAGAGTGGCCATTGTTGGGGAGAAGGAGAGGGTTATCGGCAAGCCAGGATGATCACGGCCGCGTTAGTATTGGCCACGACGACCTGGCAATTTGTGGACCAGACAAGAATTGACGA
>JBBPOK010000444.1:0-25020 GCA_038091415.1 Leccinum variicolor
TTATTGCATTATTATTACATTATTATTGCATTATTAGTGCATTACAATGGGCATTAAAATGTACAGTGGGTACCGTTAAAAGTCAGCAGCGTGACAATGGGGGTTTCAGTTCTTACGACAAACCCTTTCCCTAAACCAACCAGCCTACTCAGGCTAGCCTTCGACCATCTCGACGTAATTCGCCACAGTTTCAGGCACCGACACAGACCAACCTTCGGAGAATGCACCTGGGAACATGCCCACCTCCCCTCTCGCATTCTTACCCTCCCACCACCCCTCCCCGACTTCCTCGATCTCTGTGATCCGCTCGCTTTCGTGGAACGCGATCTCGTTGTCTTCAGTCGCTTCGTAGCTGATCCGAGTCGGTTATCCGGGTTCGTTATCCGGGTTGCGTCGACACCGGGTTTGATTGGATAGTCATCGAGCACGAGAAAGAACGAACAGACGATCAGCAAAACCCCAAGAACCAAGCAGTCGATGACCCGATAACTCGGGTGGAGGCGGTGGAGGAGGCAGTGCGACAAGCTACGCGTCGCATCGCGAATCAATTCAATTCACAGTTTAGAACAAAAAGAAAAAAAGGTCGCGTTTCAGAACTTCAGAAACATAGCGCAACAGGCGCTGCAAGGGCGGGCGGCGGCGGTGGCGGAGGAGGCTCTTCCGGAGCTTCTTCAGGCATTTGAGTCGGTTCCAAACACAGAATCCAGAGCAACGGCGACGATGTAGTCTTCGCCCCTCCCTGCCCGACCCCACTCCACCACCCTTCGACGACTTCCTCGATCTGCTCGATCACCTCGCCTTCCACGAGGTTCAAATCTCATTGTCTTCTGTAGCATGATAAGAGAAACAAAACATTCAGGGATTGTATCAAACGTTGTACGACGAAAGAATACTTCATAGTCGTATGTGACGACCGCAGAGACGCCTCCATCTGCTAGATAAATTGACCTGAGACATAGTATCCTGAGGTCCTTTGGTGAAAAAGTGTTTTCCATTGTGCTCAGAATCACGTGATTTACTACTAGATATCTGGAATGTCTTCTTTCCAAACGATCCCCGTCGCTTTCGAGATGCGCATCGCGATATCCCGAACAGCCCTCACCTCCTCCTTAGTCTCACCATTCCTCATCGCACCCTCCAAGTGCCATCCGATCTGCCGTGGCGCGTCCATGGCGATCAGAGCCGCGATCATCGCAAAGGATGTTTCCATCGGCAAGATTGCGCCCATGAAGGCATAGCAGTAACTATACCCCAGGCTGTTCACGTAGTAGCCTGGTCGAAGTTGAGACCGCGACGCAGACGGGAGACAGAGATTCGGGACGCACCGAGGTCAGGGTAAATGGCGCCACTTTGTGGAGCATGTGCGTACGTCGCCAAACGAGGGAGACGGCGACAAGGACGAGTTACGGGGCTGGAGATCTTGCAAGAGGATGTCGATACTCCAACAGTGACTCAGGATCTGGCATAACGAGCGCGATCAAGAGCAACCAGCTCAGACCTCCTATACATGAACCTAATAATAGATATCAAGTTGGGGTTGTCTCCTGAGCTAACGGGTGGTGGTCTGACGTGCGACGCGGCGTCACCTTGAGATCGTCGAAAACAATCAACCAAACGCACCTGGAAACTCATCCAAGTTTCCCCTCGAACCACCTTCCCATAAGCACTTCCGTGACCCTCGTCTTCCATGGAATACATCCACACCCATACCGTACAGGTACATCACAACACTTCCCATGAGCATTCGAGGCCAAACAATTCGACGGTTTCCCTTGAGTACTATGCCTTCCGTATCGAACCACCTCTCGCGAGTTCATGCCGAGTTCATGACCGACATTTCCGTCGTGCTCGCAGTCCGAAGCCCCCTATTGTCGTTGCTGCTTTCCGAGCCTGAGCTTTCGTGGTGGTTTGTCGTTCTCAAATGTTCGGATGGCGGCCAGGACTCATGTTGAGACTCCGCAGGTTCAGCACGACTCGTTGCCCGGTCACCGTGACCAACGGGTAGCAGCTTTTTTTGTACACAAATATTAGGAAGTTGTCAGGTCTCTCAGATCGGACGGAATGAGAGGTTGAACATCTACGCACGATATTCCGATCATACTCAGCTGGTTCTGCAGAACGATAATTTAGTAAAGCTCGAAAATCTGGGTGTAATGTCTTCTCACTCGTGAAAATATGGTCCTGAGAGAGACGCATTTCGTGTAAGCGACAGAGCAAACTTTTGCAAGGCCACTCACTGGCTCAACACACTAATCGTATTGCCTACAACGCTTGCCTGCATGAAGATGTGAACGGGTCGTCTAGCAGAATTCGTGACAACACACAGCAAAGAACATGGTGGCTAAACGAAAGGTAAGCTCATGCAGGACAAACATTGCACTCACTCACCATCGGCGGCTAGAGCAGAAACGAGATGCCGTGAAGATCGAAGACATTGCGTCTCTCTGTAGAGCTTGGCAAGGGAGTATGCCACTGTGAGAAACATAGTGACGTCAAGCAGAAGACTACCGCTTTTCATTAATCCTATCATCTTGTTCTGCTCAGAATCCACTTACCATATTAACGGTACAATCCACTGCATTACAGCAAAGTGGTGAGGTTTGGTTCCAAATTTCAGCTATATTAGAACGGCAGGCACATCACAAACTTACATATTCATTGTGTGCGAGCTCAGCTAGATGATTGTCAGGGAACAATTTCGAAAATGGGACATAGCAAGGGCTCACGAATCAGGTTAGCAGTACATACACCAGTCTGTGAAAGGAACGCGAGTGGAATATCTTGTAGCATGGTTCAGTTACGTGGCGTTGCTGAAAAACGAGAGATGGACACACTTTGAAGTGCGTGATACAAAGCCGCCATGCCCTGAGCTGTCACCCCTATAAATACACAGAGATAGATGACGTATATGGAGACCATGACGGCGGCAACTTGATACTTGCATCCCCAGATGGCCCACGCCCGTAGTAGAACCAAAACTGCATTGTCAAATATGAGAAACGGTTTCCGCCCGTTCGCTGAAAAAAAAATCTCACTGTGGATAGACACGATTACAATATTTTCGTAAGTGGAGATAAACATTGGAAAACAAAAACAAAACTATATTATTCCAGCGTATGGTGAGTTTCGAGATTCTAGGCTGGTGGCTGGGAAGAGGGGTCATACCTTTTCCGAACCATGACTCAGGAGTCCCAATTCTTCTAGGGTGAAGAAGGACTGTCCAATCAAGTTGATGTAGCGGTTGAGCAGAAATATGATCTTGACAGCACTCCACTATCCAAACACAAACGGCGACGACGTACCACCCAGTCTTCCTTTGTTTCCCTTTCAATTTGTATGCTCAGAATCACGTGATTTACTACTAGATATCTGGAATGTCTTCTTTCCAAACGATCCCCGTCGCTTTCGAGATGCGCATCGCAATATCCCGAACAGCCCTTACCTCCTCCTTAGTCGCACCATTCCTCATCGCACCCTCCAAGTGCCATCCAATCTGCCGTGGCGCGTCCATGGCGATCAGAGCCGCGATCATTGCAAAGGATGTCTCCATCGGCGAGGTTGCGCCCATGAAGGCGTAGCAGTAACCATACCCTAGGCTGTTCACGTAGTAGCCTGGTCGAAGTTGAGACCGCGACGCAGATGGGAGACAGAGATACGGGACGCACCGAGGTCGGGATAGATGGCACTGAGCAGTTCCTTGGTGGATTTGGCCGTCTCTCCGTACGTCTGATCAAAGTACTCCCTCCCGGCGTGAGTGAGCTCCTCGATCGACGGATCCGGGTTTCTGAAGACGAGTGAGCCGAGAAGGGATCGGACGGGAGGCACATCACGCACCGTAGTGTCTCCTGATCTTGAAGCTCGAGAGGGGTCACTTTGTGGAGCAGGATGAGCGCATTGATGACCTATTATAGGGACGATCAGGACGGCATCAGATTGGAGATGAACAGAAGGACCCTTGGGTATCCACAGATCTGGCCGGACTTGAACACTGCGTCGCGGATTTTGCGTGCGGCGGCAATGCGATCCTCGAGCGATGCACCGATCGCATCAAGATCGTTGAGCACGTACTGGAACACGAGCGGGACGGCCTCGGGGCAGTTGCTCGCGCTGAAGGTGATGGCCGCGACGGCGTACCACGGACTCTTGACGTACGAAGATTGGGCCGGGTACAATTGCTTGAGAGCGGAGAGGAACTCGGGCGTTGCGATGTGAGCCATGTATTACATACATACGGTATGATGTTCCGACCTACTCGGCTCCAAGGTTTCGTAAACCGGAACAACTTTGCCGAGAACTTCCAGGACTCAACTTGGACTCACCCACGGTGCACAAACGAGTCCTAGCAGAATGGTGGCAGGCAAGCAGATATTTGTTTCCGACCCCCCGTCTTGACCTGACGCTTCTCGACTTCTCCAGTTAATCTCGATCCGACCGTCGACTTTGTCGCCGGAACAGCCGCTGGTAAGTCCACCCGCCCGTTGTCATCCAAATCGTCTCTTCACCCGCCGAGTCTAGGCGTCGTGGGGCTCCTGGTCGCCCACCCGTTCGACACAAGTAAGCCCACTGAGCGGCGAGCCTCAACAATGAAAACACTGACACCGGCCACCGGACTTTTCGCACAGTCAAAACCCGCTTTCAGAACCCGGCCATTTACTCCAAATACAAGTCTACTTTCGACGCCTTCAGCACGATCATCCGAGAAGAGCGATTTACAGGCTTATACAAGGGCATCGTGTCGCCCCTGGTGAGCCATTTCTCTTGTTTCCCGTGTCTTGGTACCCAAATCTGTGATGCGGCTAGGCGACATGTGCGTTCATGAACGGCCTCGTTTTCTCGTCGTACAAGTTCTTCATGAGGGCGCAGCTCGACGACCCCACATCCGTCCCCACGCTGACGCAAGTAGCCCTCGCAGGCACCGGCTGTGGCATTGTGACATCGTAAGTCAGGACTCAGGACCGTGTGCCGTACACGTGTCGGTCCCTCCGTGAAATTACAATGAAAACAAAACCTACACCGTCCCCTCGCAGGCTTATCGCAAGCCCAACAGAACTAATCAAGATACGTCAGCAAAACGTACTCGCCAACGACCCCGCGAACGCGTCCGCCGTCAAGGTCGCGCTGGCTATCTTTAGGCAGCACGGCATCCGAGGACTCTATCGCGGTCTGAGCGCCACCGCGCTCCGTGACACTGCGTACGGCACGTACTTTCTGACGGTAAGCCCTCCTCCGCTGTCCAATGTGGTTGACGATCGATGACGGGTAGTACGAAGCAACGTGTCGGTATTTCAAGCCCCCATCGTCATCGGCCTCCGATCATTCGTCGTTGTTGTCAGAGATTGACTCGGACGCGCGTACTTTGCCTTGGTCGGCGCTCTTTCTCGCGGGAGGGTTGGCCGGGATCTCAGGCTGGTTAGCCACGTTTCCGATGGACCTCGTCAAGACGCGGATGCAGAGCACCGATCCGGCACCTGTGGCTGATCGAACCAGTGCCAGCACAAGCCCGACGCCGAGTGGGAGTCGGAGTTTGAGTACCAGTGCCAGCAAGCTTCCTGCGGACCCTTATCGCACGATCCTGTCGACGGTGGTACATTCGTATCGCTCTGAGGGGCCAGGGGTGTTTTTGAGAGGTTTGACGCCGACGTTGATCCGGTTCGTGTAACTTGATGTCGTGTTCACTGCTCTATTCGCCGACATGCTTTTGAAGGTCCGTGCCGGTGAACGTGGCCACGTTTTCGGTGTACGAGGCTGTGGTGCATATGTTGTCCTGATTTGGGAGATGCGGGTCTTGGACCGGGGGATGATGACGCGACAAACGATGGTCGCGTATCCGCGGAGAGCTTATCGTACCAACCAGACGCGTTGGGGAGGAGCGCGCCATGCACGGTTTTAATCACTGTAACGTGGCCAAGACGTTGTGCCATGCCTTGTCCTGTCGCGTATCATATCATCCTCACACATTGTAATTACCATCGTGCATGTTAAATGATTCATTAATGACGGCTCGTTCCGAACTTGCGATAATTTAGTGCAGTGACGAGAAGACTTGAGGATTCCCGCCGAGATAGCACGGAGTCGGAGAACAGCAATGGGTAGATTCGGGCCAGCATCTAACAATGGCCTCGACCAGTGCCATGATCCATTACACTGCAATAGCCCTGGAGGAGTTTTTGGAACATAAGGCTCGTAACGGGCCCCAGAATAGACTTTGTCCCACGAAGTTTTCAAACAATTGCGTGCAACAAGCCGATTGTTTTCGTGACCTGCGCCGGGTTTGAGTTTTGGAAGGTCTATCCTGTAGATTCACTCAAAGCCTTACATCCGTTTACTATTGTCCTAGAAGAGACAGATCCACGCAAGAACTGGATCGTACACATAGATGTGTTTGATCTTCCCTGCCCGATCCTTTATCCGCGAGCGACTCTAGTGACATACATGGGATCGTGAATTGGACCTGGATCGATCGTCGCAATGTCAAAAGTCGTTGTGCACGCCGACAACAAGGTCCCCCTCTCTCGACTTTGTATATCAGATTGGAGGCACTTGACGTCGTGGTGATGAACTCCGTTTGTTCACAGCGCGAGATGACATTTGATACAAGTCTGATCCGAGGCATGGAAGACTGAATCACATTTCATCGTGTCCCACCAGCACTTCGAGAGCCTATCACTGTCCAGTTTCGTGATCTGCATCAACTCCTCAAAGAAGATCATATGGAGCAGCCGAGCATCCTTTGTCGGCAGCTTGAGACGATCGCGGATTAGGCGTGTAGAACAGTTCGGGTCCGAGTTGCTCGTGCGGGATTCTTCGCACCAAAAGAATTTTGGGCAAACCTTAGACTTGTCACCGAATACAGATCTGTCGCACGCTTCTCGAGATCGTACTTCGTGATACACTCGATTGTGTGGGAACAGGTCTGAATGAAATTCATCAAAGACTGGATTGCATTTTGACGATCGTAGTGCCAAAGATGTACGTAGTTGATCACCTGTCACAACCCAGCATTATTCACGCGGTGAGATGGATCGTTCACGAACCAATGATAGCAAGGCAAATGGCATGTTGCCGACCAACATGGGATGCGAATATCTCGGTTCCATGTTCCTCGAATTCGGAAGTAAAACGTATTTCGTAAGGCCTCGACTCTCTGCCGTTTGAAATCGGGCTCAGATCCCTCGTTCGACGAATCGCGTTCAGTCTCGAGCGAGGGTACTTTCCTCTTTCGGGGTGCAGATGTTCCAACAGACTGGTTGTTTGCATGATTACCTTGTGTTACATGGCCATCATTATCGATCAATGAGAGGAATTGATGTACTTGCCCTTGGAATGAATTTCGGGAGGGTATACAGCCGGGCCGATCTTGTTGCCGCCTCGCCCCAGAACCCTGCACAGGTTTCTCAAGAGCATTCTCGAGAAGGTTATTGGACATGCCGCCAACTTCAGCAACAGCAAAGGGAAAGAAGGTGACCGGAAGGTTTGCGGAGGCCGTCGAGTTGATCGAGATCCTGAAGATGGAACAGGGGGCGATTTGCAGCTTCCTTGTCGAACTACGAAGCCTAACGAACGCCAGAAATGTACAGTCCGTACTAGCTTTCTAGGCATGTTCTGATATGGGCAGAATCAACAACAGTCTGGAGACGCGCTTCGAGGAGGGCGGCCGGGTCCTTTGTCGTCGAGGACTCGTCGTCCTGCAATCCAGCATGTCATCCATGTCGTAATACTCATCGTTTTCGAATTCATACCACACGAGAATTCAGGAAGAGATCTGGAAACTAGAGACTTGGCTCACTGCTTCGTGTCTTTGTTTCGTGGCGTTCCGTTCCTGGATTGAGTTATTCATGTGGATTTGCAGAGGTCAAAAAGTTAAAACTCGTGTTTTGGGTACATGCAACATGCAACACAACGCGGTCGAGGCCTGGTCAGAGACTGTGGATCTTCCCGCGCTTGGATGCGACGATGCCAAGACCCAGCTTTCTTCTGCCGTGCTTCTGGTTACGCCCAGGCTGTTATCGCGATCCTATCGACGCGGTGCATTCGTATCGCAAGACTCGTTGATCCGGTTCGTTTGTGTTTTGCTCGCATGAAAGGTCCGTGCTGGTGAACGTGGTCGTTATCCTGATTTGGGACTCTTGGACGGTGGGCGGCGGATGAATGGGGCGATGACGCGACAAATGTACTTATCGTCTGTAGGCGTATCATAGCAATACACTAGTATACGTGCAGGCACCGATACTGGACTGCCTCCAAGGCACGCATGAGAAGTGTTCAAACGCTCTGTACATTTTTTTGTGTGGTGTGGCACGAGCCCTTGCGGCATTTGGCGTGGCTGAGTTTGTGTTGTCAAATTCCCATCTGCGTCGGGTGCAACGCCTTTGCAAGCCAACCTTTGCTATCTTCGCCCCACTTCCCGACGCTTCCTCTCCTTTCCTCTTTCTCCTCCTTCTTCTCCTCCTCCCCCCCTTCCGACTCTTTCCTCAACGATCGTTTCGGTTCGTCTTCCCCTCCCTTGTCCTCCGTATTCAATTTGTCCCACGCTTGTCCCGCCTCGCCCCCCTCGGCTCCCGCACTCGTCCCCGTCACCGACCTGCCGTTATAATTCCTGATTGACCGTACATGGCTTCTGGTCCACAGGGATCGATGTCCCTCTCAAACGCTGACCCTCAACAGTCCTCCGACCCATCATGGGAGGGCGACAGGATGTCAGTCCCCTTCCGTCTCTCTCCACCTCGTCTAATTGCCACATCCCAGGTTCAACATCTACATATACGATTACTGCAACAAACGTGGCTTTCGCAAAACTGCCCGCGAACTCCTCGCAGAGGCAGATATTCCCCCGGACTCGGCACCACCAATCAACGCTAAACAGGGCCTCTTGTTCGAGTCCGTCTCGTTCATTTTTTCCCTTTTCCATATCCACCCTGAGCTTATCCATCTCCCTCAGGTGGTGGAGTGTCTTTTGGGTCCTCTTCACTGCCAAGAGCAATGGCGCAGGAACCGACGACGCCATGGTATACACACAGGTACGTCAATCCATCACTTCTCTTCACCTCTTCTCCCCACCAACCCCATGGCTAGCACCAGATACAGCAGGCTAACCTCAGGCAGGGTTCGAGACTTCCCAACCACCAAATACCTCCGATCGGCCGTATAATGAATGGTACTCACTCACCCTCTCCTACACCCTCAGCCTAATTTTTCATCCAGGTAACCCAGCCCAGCTTCCCTTCCCCTTGGTCGGCGCTGGTCCTCAACCAAACGGCATCCCTATACCATCCAACGCATCTACCCCAGCAGGCTCTAACCCTCCCCCGCAAAACTTTACCTCGCTCATGCAAGGTCAGCGTCAAAGCGCTCCCCAGCATCGCCCCCCGAACGGCATCAATCCGTACCAATCTCCAAATCTCTCCCACTCCCAACAGAACCCCGGCGGAAACCCTGGTCAAAATCCACAGAATCAGATGCATCAACTCGGTCCGTCTCCCCACATGGCTCACATGGCCCGCGCGGGCATGCTTCCGCCGAACGCCAATATGGGTGCCGTTCCGTCCACTCAGACTCCACCCTTTTCACTCGCTAGATCCCCAAGTCGTCCAGGTTCTCCCGGGCAGATGATGCAGCGAAGTCCATCCATGGTGGACCGTCAGACTCCCGTCAGCCACCAAGAAGCCCTTCTCAATGCCGAACTCACTCGTGTACCCACTGCTCTCCTCACCACCATCAAGCAGGAAATGGGCCTGTTTGATAAAGAATTGACGTCGCTTACGATAGATGAAAGGGTAATCATTCATTTTTCTCGCTGGAAGCGTTATTGACGCCAGTACTTTTTTTCTCAGAGCCGCCTTCTCAACGGTGCGCGGCAGCGAGGTGCGGGGGTTGTCAGGAAGGGTCCGGGACAGCAGGGTCCCTCAGGGCCTTCCAACCTCGCGCAAGGCATGCAACTTGCCGGTCAACGTCCGCCGCCCGGCCAAGCACAGCCCCAAATGCAACAACAACAGCAACAACAACAACCCCAACAGCGAGTCGTAAAGCGCAACAGCACGTCGCCAGGAGAAGAAGTACACTTTTTGTCGTATTGCTCGACTTGATGGTCTAATATTACCTCCAGCACGGACAGCTGCCCAACAACGAGAGTTCGCCGCCAGACAGGAAGCGCGTACGACGCTCTTCTGTAAGCATGGATCAGGTACCCCAGGTCGGTTACCCTCATCCACAACAACAGCAAGCGCCACAACAGATGATGAATGGTGGCATGATGCGACCAGGACCCGGGCCTATGCCCGGTGGTCCAATGAACTTCCCGCCACACGGTCCTCCAGGAATGGCCAACCCCGGCATGATGCCCATGGGTCCGCAAATACCTGGCAACACTATGAGTCCTGGAATGGGAGGTCCCAGGGCACCGAACGTGATGGTCAGTTCTCGTTTTATTAGTGAGAGTGTGTCCATGTTGGTCATGCGTGTTATCTAGCAAATGCAATATCACCAAGGCGTGCATGCGGTCACCAAGAATCTCGCCATGTCGAATCTACCAGGTGGTGGAGCAGGCACTCCTCCTGGTGAACCACCTTTCAACCAGGGCCCAGGTCCAGGACAGTCGCAATTCCCTGGCCCGCAAAATAACCGATTGGTACAAAACAAGCCGATGGGGATGATGCCACCGCCTTCGCCGGCGGGTGGTCAACCCAAGGAGCAGCCCAAGGATGTAAAACCGCCTGGGCAGAACGGCGCCGAGGGGTCACCGCGGAATCAGCCGCCCAACCCTGGCACGCAAGGTCCGCCGAACGCGGGCGGTGGTGCACAAGGGAATACGGCACCACCTACCCCTAGCGCCACGAGCTCGAGCATCACTGCGCCTTCTCCGTCTGCCGTGGTGAACGGGACGCCGACGATCAACCCTGCTGTGGCTGGTGTGCCGCAGCCTCCATCCGTCGGGCCGACCTCCGGTTTGCCCGACGTCCCTGGCAACTTTTTGACGACCGAGTTTATGCAAAGCGTTGCAAGCACGCTGGAGGACTTCGATACGCAGACCCTGTTTAGGTCTGAGGATGCTGGGATCAACTTCGAGGAATTCCGCGAGTGGTTTAATCCGGATGACTTGACATGAAGGGATGGGAGAATAAAAACGAGGGATGGATGTAGTCTCGGGGACCGTGCGTCGTCTGTCTTTTTCTCTCTCTTGTGTTGTGCCCTTTTTCCTTTGTCTGCTTGATTTTTGAGTGTATTGTGTGCTTTGATTTTCTGCTTCTTCCTGTCTTTTGTTGCCTTGCCCCCGCCATCTATTGTGATTGTACATAGTACATACAACTAGTGTACCCGCTTCATCTCTCCCTCCGTTTTGGCTGTTGTTTGTTCATTTTTTTTGCTACTATTACACCTAGTATCTAGTCTCCGGAACCCGTCTTGTTCCCCCCACTTCCCTTTGCTTTTGTGTTTCTCTGATTACACTACAGTTATTTATGCCTGGAGAACCCCCAAAAGAGATCTGTTTCAGTTTGATACGAGTGGGAAGGAGATGCGGCTTCGTGGCGTTTCCTCGTGTGATACTTTTTTTGAGGGATCACCTCTGTTTCATCGTATGGCGGTGTTCGAGATTCTCGATTCTTTCGACTCAGTCGCGATCGACCCGGGGAAAACGTGAGAGAGAGAAGAGAACAGTCAGTCGGAGAACTTGAAGTCAGTCATCGAGACACCCTGTTCTCACCTTTTTTTTCCTTGATGTTTTCCAAGGGGAGAACACTATCTCGGACTCTTCCCCGATCGGCGGCTAGACGTCACAAGCACTTATAATACGACCGCGGAAACAGATCATATCAACAAGTTCTGACGCCTCGACAATCGACTTGTTCCGATGTACGTACGCCGTACGGGGTTGAACCAGTGAAGAATTCTGCAGTTGGTTGTGGACCCCCACGAACTCTCCAGTTCTAAATTGTACGCGGACTCGCCGGACAGTTCCCGCGTCGGTCGACTTCAAGCGACTTCGATGGCCGATTTGTTGAAAGATCGAGCGTCTCTTACAAGTTCCCTATCAGGATCACTGAAACAGACCCATAGTATAGCACGGTCGGATATAACGAATAATTGGATGTTGACATGGATGAGGGGTATTGATAACGTTATGTATGTACTGGCTACAAAAAAAAGTAGGAAACGCTTGGGCAGACGAAAAGATAAGTTAGTCGTTAGCGCGTGCTTATGCACGAGTTTTTGTCGTGTGCGGACAAGGATATGTCGTCGGAAAAATAGGTGGAGTGGGATAAAGGCGAGGGAAATCGGACATCGAGGACGGGTCCACGTCTCACGCGGGCACCTCGCCGTCGTCCTCGTTGTTGTCGGTAGGGACAGGGACCACACCCTGACTCTCAGTTTGACTCTCCTCCAGGGTCATCGCCGTCATCTTCCGCCGTCGTTCCCCAACTTTCCATATCACGTCCCTCAGCTCCTGTACAACCTCCCCACTCGGACCCCACCGCTCCTTTTCCCGTGGTGGCGAGGGAGCAGGATCGAGAAACGGATCTCGTCGTTCGCGCGCTTCCCGTTGAGCCTTGACAAACCGAATACGCTCCTCCCTACTCAGCCTACTCCGTTCCCGGTTGAACGCGCCCACGTTTCCCGATTCGGCTTCGAACACTTGCTCGATCCCCGGCGGCGGGACGATGTCAAAGGGGTGCGTCACCGCGTCGTGGCCGTGGTATTCGTTCATGCCCGACAAACCCAACCCCAAGCTCTCGGGCTCCAGTACCATAGCTTCACCAGAGGGCGAAACCACCGTCAGACTCACGTTTTCGTCGTCGGCCTTGTCGATGCCCTTTTCTCCCCTTCCTTCTTCGTCGCCGTGGACATCACCCAATACCTCCTCCTCCGTCGACGGCGTAGGCGGTACAACGAGAGACACCAGCCGGTCCCGCCCGCGTTCACACTCCCTCAGCGCTAGCCCGAGTTCGCGACGAAGACGTTCGTACGCTTGGATAGCGGGGTGGTCTGCTGGTTCGCCGTACGTGCCCACGTTGGCTCCAGTTCCTGCTCCTGTGCCAGCTCCAGCTCCAGTAGCCGAGGCTGAGCCAGAGCCAGAAGACGACGTCGAAGGGTGCGACGAATGCCCAGGAGAAGGTGAATGCGTTAGCGATGGCGCCGCCTCCTGCTCGTCCTTGAGCGACGCAACGCACTGCGCGAGCTGCTCCCGCGCATCGTCCAGCGCCGTCGAGATCGTGTCGACGTGCGCGGCAAACCGTGCCAAATGGGACGGCGTCGGAGCGTACGACGGAGTTGTCGTTTCGTCCACCGCTTGGACTCGTGACAGGGAGAGTTGGGCGCGCACAGGTGGCGGTGGAGGCGGCGACGCAGGCGCTGAACTCGGTGTGCGCACCCCATCCTCATCCGCAACATCATCCGCCCCAAGAAACTGCACCTCCCTCTCCTCGACCTCCTCCAACACCTCCGCTAGCCGCTGGGCCGCATCCACGAATGTCGATGTCAATAGCCCCATCACAGCGCGCACGTCCTCCCAGTACGCTTCCGCCCCGTCTCCGTCATCTTGGTCATCTTGGTCCCTGTGCTCATCTCTATCCGCTTGATCTGCGTCTCCTCCGTGCCAGTGCCAGCCCCAGTGTACACTGCCCCCACCGACCTCATCAAACCGGAGCGCCAACAAATGTGAACACGCGAACCGCTTAGAGGCGAGCGCAGTCTGGAACGATTGGCGCAACGAAGAGAGCGCAAAGGGATGTCGAGTCTTGGCTTGCATCCGAGTGTATTTTGATCCGGGGGACATGGTCGTCGGGCGGTGTTTCGTCGTTGGCGTCATACTCGACATGGGGGTGCGATGGGAATGTGAAGAGAGCTCGAGTGCCCGCAAGCCACCCTGGACGCGGGTGCGGTATAGACCCAGCGCGGCGGTGCCAAACGAATGTTCCTCCTCGTCTGCAAGGGACGACTCGGCTGTCACCATCCCGTCTTCTTCTCCTTCTCCTTCTTCGCCCTCGGACACGTTTGCGAGCAGCTGCTGCGACGGCGATGACAACACGCTCTGTGGTCGCCTGCGTGCTGGAGTGGGCGAGGCGGTGGCGCCCAGCTGCTGCAGCGCGTTCAGATCGGATCTCCGTCTCTCCCTGCGCTGCGCGAGCTGGAACGAGGACGAGGACGGCGACGGGGTCCCCGCTAGGGAAGCGTATGACCCGTTCCACGTCGACCGTTTCCTCGAGCGGTCCGTCGCGGGCGTCGCGCGAGTGGAGAGGCCTGGGTGGGAGAGCGGTCGATGCCCGGAGTCGTTGCTTGGGGAAAAGGTTGGTTTTATGGGGGAGGGCGGGGCATACATCTCGACGAGCTGAGCGAGTTCAGAAGGGCAGGTGATGGCGGAAAGTAGCCGGCGGACGTTGTCACATTGAGTCTGGGTTGTGAGGAGTGTGGAGGAAAGGGCGACTCGAAGGGATGAAGATGACATGAGTGGAGATGCGGGACCGTAATATATACTATAGAGAATGTCAGTGAGTGGTCGCGGGGGACGGGAAGCACTCGCACCTTTGCTCCTCATTCTCCAAAATGGTAAAGGTATCGTTGATCACGGTGTCCCAAAGTTGGCCAGCAGCGATCAAGTGTTGCAATGCTATTAAAGACTGGTCGTTGAATTAGCAAACGAATCCATAAATAGAGGAAAAAGAAGGCTTACGGGTGACATGACATCAGGTTTAGAACGAATATCCAGTCTGTGGACATGCATATAATACAGTGTGGCGACGAGCAATAAAAAGGCGAGCGAATAAAAACGAGCACTGAGGGTGGCGACGGCGACGGTGAAGGAGAGTGTGAGGGGCCATATGGGCGTTTCTGGGTCTGGGGGCATGGAGAGGGAGATGTTGTCGGTGGTGGAAGTGCTTTCTGCTGCACTGGGCGTTCTGCTGTGGGTGTTGGAGAGCTTTCCGGGGAGCGACGTGGACAGGCCTCGTCTGTGTGGTTCGACCATGTGTGTGGCGGCCAACGGTGGAGACAGCAGGGAGGAAGAGATGACGCCATATTTGAACCGCTCTGCAAACGCTTTCGTGCGTCGAGAGGTGCGGTCTGGAGAGAACAACGAGCTGAGGGACTGCAACACATATACTCAGCTGAGCGACATTAACTTTGCAGAGTTGCTCACCTCAAGCATGCTGAAAACAAGGTAACATATTTTTTCCATCCTCTCAGAGTGTCTTGAGACGTGGCTCGTTATATAGGGCTGGAGAGGTATACCTCCGGGCATGAACTCGAAGGGTTCACCGGTGTCTGTGGAGCGTGTCAGACGCGAAAAAAAAGGAGGCGAAGTGCAGGGAGAACATGCCTTGAAAGTACTGCTCGAGTGGGTGCCCGTCAAATACCGGTTGCGCCATTACTCGTGTACTACACCGCCCTTAAGGTCGTGACAAGTCGTGAAGTGATGAGCGAAGCTGTTCAACCGAGACGCGCTCGAATAAGGAACTCGGCAGCAATTCAACAACTCGTCATCATTGTACAGTAATATCCCGTAGGCAGACCATAATGTTAGGCAGGAAGACAGTCGTTTCTTCTATAACATAACATGTGGACGAGGTGGCAGAACTACATAGCTTTCATTCTCCCTACCGTTCAGGGGTTTGGATCGCGAGGCACGGTACCTAGTACATGGATACCTTATATCGTAGGAACGATCAAATTAAATCGTTCCAGAAGCCCTCCAAAGCCCGCATCTTCGTCACACCGTCCCACTCCTTGCGACGAAAGATGTGTTGTCCCTGAATGATCCTGAGCTCCCTGCCTTTCATTCTCCTAGCTATCCTCGCAGGCTCGCGAGTATCCAGCTCGTCGTCCGTGGATGGGAGAGACAGGGCGTACGCAGATTCATGCGTGATCCTGATGACGTCGTGTGTTCGGGAGAGGGCATGAGAGACCGCATGGACAAGTGGAGAAGTCGGCTTTGCATTTGCGGAAGAGTGAAAGTGGCCTAGGACAAGAGATGAAAACAGATCTCCGACCCCAGTGAAGTAGCCTGGTATGAATTCGACACAACCAGCGTAGACTGTTGATAATTGCTCTCCCTCGCGATCATCCGTATCATTGATGGATGATGCGATGCATGCGAGGTATGATCGCTCGTCATGTGTCGATTCGTCTGAGGGTTGCGTAGAAGAAAGCAGGTAAGATTGGAGTGAGGCAGATAGTTTGGTCAAGGGGATGGATGAGATGACTACGTTGGGAACATGATATGTGGTATGCAACTTGCGAAGCGCGGCACGCAAAGAATCGAGATCAGTGAGGGTCATTTCAGTGAGAATTCTGACAGATTCGTTAGCTACGCGGTGAAACCCAATGGTCGAACAAACATACTCGACCTCAAACCAGTTTGGGGTAATGATGGTTGCCAATGGAAGCATCTGTCGGTATGCCGATATGCAATCCTCGGCCACATAAAATTTTCCTGCGTCACCCAGCACGGCTAGAAAAATCTGCGGGTAAATCAAGCACAGAACGAGATCGCAGGACCGCTTACGATCGAGAAGGTATATGAGGCTTGGATTGGAAGCTTTGAGTTTCTTGGCTAGGTCGTGGACAATGCCTAACGACTCGGCGTTTGGGATGTACCCTGTGAGGAGTCGCCCAGGTGCAAGCAGGCCGGTCTGCTTCATGCAGTCAAAGATACGAGTGAGCTCTTCAGCGCTCGTTCTCGTGCCCCCGATGCGACCGTATCCTGTAAGAGACGTTAGCTCGGAGATATAGACTCTCGATGTACTCACCGGTGTGATTGGAAAAATTGACCGAATTTACGACCTGCGAGGCAGGTAAAAAGCTAGATCGGCAAGGACACATCGTGCACTTACGTCGACGTCATATCCCATGCATTGGAGGGGGAATATGGCTGCCTTGCCACCCACATATCCAAACGCAACATGTGAATGGATACTCAATATCCTATCACTGGAGCAAACAAAGTGAGTCTCTGACGTCGTGGATTGTCTGAAACAAACCTGGTATGTGCTCCGTCACGTTCCGGGGTCATGGTGGTAGTACTTACTAGTTTTCCCGATTAGGAATGTACATAGATATTCCCACCAAAAGCAGTACTTACCTTTGCAAAGTGACATGTCAGACGGTACAAGGCAAGCAATGAAAATGTCTAGTAACTCACAACATTTCTCTGACATTTCCCAGACTCCGTCAAGCGTGGTCTGATGCACTCGGAACAGCAGAGAACAACTTTCGTCAGCTGCTCACCTCGTACAACTCTGGAGAATGGAAACACGTCTCTCTCGCCACTGACGCCTCACCGACGACCCCAAAGGGCAAGGCGAGGGTCGTGCAGAACCCAGAGCTGACAGACGTCGTCGTTCACCGCAAGTCGACAAAATCTGGCGAGAACGTGTATCGAGTCGTCCTCGAAGTGCCCGCCACGGACGAACTGGCCGCCCCTCTCGACGCGTGGAAAGCGGTCATCACCACCCCGGAGCTAAGGCAAGAGTGGGACCCCGCAGTCGAAGGCGCCCAACTCGTCGAAATGTTTGACCGCAGAACGAGGATATCAAAGACTCAGTTCACGCTTGGGTGGCCAGCCAAGTACGTACTATTACCGTTCACCTTGTTTACCTAACTCAATCGCTCTATAGCCCAAGAGACGCGGTTACGATTTCTAGGCTACACCAGGACGCTTCCACGATCGTAGATGTCACGACTTCCTTGCCCCGTTCCCCCGATGAACCAGCATATGTTAGACCTTCTCCCCCGTATGTTAGATCACACGTCGAACGTACGTTCCCTCCTTCAACTCGTATATCTTCTTGTCTCACTCCGAGTCAGTGTTTGCATGGTGCATACAATACGTTCAACCCTCCTCTGTGATACCCTCCACTCCATCAGAGTCACTCAGAAGACGCTTCTCGACCCTTCCACGCGTCCGGATATCATGCTTCTGCCAACACGACCTACGCGCCCTGTGGAACTTTGGCTCCACCGCCACCGTCTGTCAACAACTTTGCACCATGATGCTGGGCTTGTACAAGATCGTCAAGAAGCGTGGTTCCAAGGTCCCCATGTTGGACGGCTATGGTTTCGGCGTCGGCGTCGAACGCGTCAGGTTCCAGCTCGACAGACAAGCCCTGACCGTCGAGTACCTTGTCCACCTCGAAGAGGATGGCAGCGAGGAAGGCGGGGGCATCCAGAACCTTGACGAACTCCGCGAGCACAAGAGACTCGCTCGCTCAATCGAGTTTATCCTCCCTGCCTCCGAAAGCTGGGACGTCCAACTCACCACCAAAGCGTCATTGGAGAGGGTCGAGAAGCTGCCCTGGACGGCAACTGCCGTGCGTGCCAAGACACCGCCTCCTTCCCCGGGAAACGCAGCCAAGCTACTTGAGTTGACCGTTCTTCGTATCACTCACTCGTCGCTCCCCGACGCGCATTCGATACTCAAGGTCCGCGTGGTTCTCGAGCTCTCTGGTCCGTCGAAGAGCGGGATCAGACTCAACGGTCTCCCTCAGACTATTCAAGTCGTCGAGGAACGTGATCCAGGCTCTTTGCTCGTGGTCCAGCAGCAGCTCCTGCAGGACGCGTCGAGCGTTGCCGACGCGAGCATACAGACTGCGTCGTCTGTGAGCTCGGTGGGTACGATCGGGAGCGGAGGCGGGACTCCCGTGCGACCGCTTCTGGCGAAAGACGCCGGGGAGCGGTCGGCGGCTGCGGAGAAGTCGATGTTGTCGAGGGTCAAGCGGAGTTATATATACTTTTCGTCGCTGTTGCAAGAGCCCGAGGCCAAGTGGAAGAGAAGTGAGTCGTCATTTGAGAGACTGACGTATGTATGAATCTGTCTATCTAGCAACGGAAGCAAGAGGCGTGTCGGTGACCCAGCTCGATTCGATCGATCCAACCCTCGTGGTGTACCGCGCCGAGGCGACCTTTGTCGGGCTGGGACTGTGGGATCTGTACGGCGCCCTCGTGTCCCCTGGCGCGCGCGCATTCTGGGACAAGCAGTATGAAGACGCGGTCTTGCTCGAGGACGTCAACGAACTCACGGAGCTCTGGCATTTCAAGACCAAGCCCGCATGGCCTGTCTTGTACGTCCACAGTGTTTCTTTTGATAGCTGATCTCGAGCGATATCCTCCAGCGGACGAGACAACGTCCTTCTCAAGACCGTCTACAAATCGCCCACGACGATCCATGTCTTTTTGTTCTCCGCCGACGACCCCTACCTCTTCCCCTCCCTCCCGCCCACCGACCCCTCCTTCATCCGCGCGCAAGTCGACCTCCAAGGCTGGGCCATCGAAGCCCTCTCTCCTTCCACGACTCAGCTGACACTTTTGGAACAATCTGACCCGAAAGGGTGGAGCAACAAGGCGAGCACGATACCGGCGCAGATGGTCGGCGCCGTAGCGGGTGTGGGCGAGTTCGTGATCAAGTGTGGGGGGCCGCCGGTGGTGACGCGGTTGGCGGGGGCGAGGACGAGGGAGATGAGGTATGATCATGAGAAGGGGGCGTTTAGGGTTGCGTATGAGGCTTCGGAGGGAAGGAGGGGAGGGGTGCATGGGGTGAATGGGTTGTGTAGGGTCATGGCGGGGGGTGCCGGTGCGAGTGCAGACGCGGGCTCGGGTGCGAGTGGGGAGGATGCGGCGACTGTGACTTCAAGCGGTCCCGCGGCACCCACGACGACGACGACGGATGTACACACGATCGAGTGTGAAATCCGATGCGACCTCGACACCTGGGCGTCCTGTCTCGACATCGTTGTCGACCCGCCACCTCGCTCGGTGACCGCTCTTCGACGCCACCGCCTCTCCTCTCTCGGCGGCGGACTCTGGCTCACCATCACCCACGACGCTCTATTCTCTTCCGACGAGCGGCTGCTGGCGATCGTCCGACGCGGGCCGATGATGATGAACAGTAGCTCGGCCAAGGGTGCGGTGATGGTCAACGGAGCAAGGGTGAGCGTGGACGTGGAGGAGATCTCGGAGGCGGAGGTTAGGGCGCTGGCGAAGAGGAAGAGGGTGAGGCCTGTGAGGGTGCCTCTTGATCAGCCGCCGGTGGTGAGTGCAATGCGGAGGCGGCGGGCTGAGTGGGATGCAGATGGCGGAGGGGCAGGGCAAGATGAAAATGGAAGCCGAGAGAACGCGGGGGCGGGTGGAAGCAGTACCGAGACGCCCGAGTCTCCAGAGCTCAAACGATCTGGAACTGGCTCTAGCTATGGATACGCCTCGGGATACGGTCTGGCCAATGCCGCTTCGTGGTTGTCGGCACCCAAGCTTTCGAGTCCTCTTGCCAATTTTTGGTCGAGCGCGGTGGGGCAGGCGGCGAGCACGACGCAGAGTGCGGTCGCTGCGATCTCTTTGCCTGCGGGCGGTAGTGGTGGGAGCGGTACGGCCGCTGCTGACGCTGACGCTTCCTTGGCTTCCAAACTGCCGATGCAGCACGTCATCGAGACGTTGCACTGGCTCCGGGAGCTCCAGATGCGTCCGGAGGAAGAGCAAGGCACTGGGACGGGGACAGGAGCAAGCTCAAACGGAGGATGGACGCTCGTGAGCAGCAACGACCGGGACGGTCTCACAGTCAAACGCAAGCTCTTTCCCGATCTCTCGTCCGTCATGCCTGTGCACAAGGGCGAAAAAGTGATAGAAGGCGTGTCGGCCGAAGAGGTGTCGTCGATCGTGAGCTCGTACGAGTGTCGGCGGGCGTGGGACGACAGATTCGGTTCGGCGGTCGTGCTGGAGCAGTATGGGGCGCGGTGTCATACGGCGTTCGTCACCACGAAAGGAGGGTTTCCGTTCAGGGATCGGGGGTTCTTGGTTGCGAGCGTGGTAGCGCGGGCTAGGCTTCCACATTCTGCGAACGGCTCGGGCTCGATCTTGGACGGGGAAGTCGGAGGCGTCAGGACCCCCTCGAGCGACTTGGTAGGCTCGGGCTCGGGCACCGGATCTTCATCGCAAGACGCGCGCGTCGTCCACTTTTTTGTGAGCGCGTCGTTCCATCCCGACTCTACTTCCTCGTCGTTCAGCGCAGCCAAGTACAACCCCTCTGCCTACCCACTCGGACGGGTGTTCATAGACGGGTGGGTCTTCGAGACGCTCGATCCGTATACGAAAGAAAACTATGCGATCCCGTCGACGCGGGTGACGCGGGTCGTCGCAGTCGATCACCGGGGGAGCATTCCTGTGGCTGTGAATTCGATGATGAACGCGGGGATGGCGAGGGCGGTGGGTGCTGTGGAGGTGTGTCTCAAGGGGACGTCACCGTTGCCGGTGGTGAGGTTGCCAGGTGCGGCGGTGGTGTTGTCGGAGCACGTCAAGGACAAGGATAGGGTGCCACCGGTCGGACTCGACGGGGTGTTGGCGACGTGGAAGGTGAGGAGGAGGGACGAGCAGCGGACGTTGGTCGAGAGTCGGTACGATCCTGCTGAGAGGACGTATACGGGCTCGATATTCCTGACGACGTCGACGGGCGGGATGAGCCGGAGTACCAGTACCACCACCGGGACCGTTGTCGAAGAGTCGGACTCGAAAGGGAACAGCAAGCTCGTTGCTGCTACTGTTGGTGTCGTCAACAGTCCGCCAGCGGAAGTCTCGTCGCCGCCACCGTCGGCGTTCAACCAGCGCAGGACTTCTACTTCTACGGGGTCTGGGTCCGCGAACTGGTCGCCTTCAAACGAGCAGATGAAGTCGTCGTCTTCGGCGTTTACGGTCAAGGGCGAGCTCAAGCATACGACAGATCTAATCGTCGCCGAGGTCGTCGTGGACACGAAGCTTTATCCAGAAGGGTACAATGTCTCGATCAGCTCGACAGTGCGGGAGAAGACGGCAAAGTATATCTCTCTCGCCAGCTCCAGCTTGTCTTCCGATTCAGACGCAGGCACAAGCGCAGAGTCGGACTCTAGCACAGACACAACCACAACGACGAGCGCACTTCCGGTATCGACGAGCATATACACCGTGCCCGCGTCTCCGCTGCATTCTTCGGGGCTGAACGCGGACCGACCGCCGCGCCACCTGTTGCGGTTGATGTTGCCGACGGCGCAGTACCAGACATCAACGATTCTGCAGGATCCGTTGACGGGCGAGACGCGCGGGGCAGCGGCGAAGCCGCAATGGTATACGGATCTGCAAGAAAAAGGGTTCATCGTGGAGGTCAAGATTCAACCGCTCGGCTCTGGTGGTCCCAGCGGGAACGGAAATGGCAAGAATAATGCGACGAACGCAAACGGCGCGAAGAAGAGTGGTGACGTTAGCGTGAAGGTGGACGGCGTCGTGGTGGGTGTTGCGAGCGAGAAGGAGTCCTTGACTGCCCTCGGGCGTGACGAGCTGCAGGACGACAGGGTGTCGAGGATGTTGCTTTTACAGAGGTGAGCTTCGGGCCATGTGCGGGTTGCTATGATGTTAATATCAATGTGGATCCTCCAGGTCTACCGACGATGAAGGCGCGTTCCCCGGCGAACTCGAGGTGCCTCTTGGACGTGCGGAACACATGTTGAACAACACTGCTGTCGTACAGGCTGACGATGTGAGCGACAAATCCAAGGCCCAGGAGGAAAGTAGTCCACAGCAAGAAGTTACTGATAAATCACCCACTCAGGTAAGCCCACACATATCATGCGATAGGACGATACACACGTGCTCATCTTCTTCGAACAGGATTCTCCCGAGAACGGGGGCGCTGCGCAATCGCCCGCACCCACTGCTACTTCAGGGGGTCTGCTGAGTTTCTGGAACAATTATCCCAATATGTTTGTGCGCTGGACGACGATGACGACGACGAGCAGGGGCGGTACCCAGATTCGGTCGCCGTCGTTCACATCCACCTCGTCCCGTCGGTCGTCTGGCAGTATTCCAAAGGTGCCTGGCGGGCCTGACCCGTCGGGTGAAACACAGGGTCCCAAGGCAGGGTCGACGACAACGGGGACAGCGACGAGTGTGGGGACGACGACGACGACGACGACCCTAGCCAGATCGCCGAAGACGTACCCATTATCGGTCCTTTTGATTGTAGCACTGATCGCGTTCTTGGTCGGGTCGCTATTGCGGTCGCTCCTTTCTCCTGCCGACTTTATATATGTGGTGACGGACATCAAGGACGCGGAGGAGGTGAGCGCTGGGTGGCGGGAGATTCGGAGGTTGTTAGAGGTCAAGTATATCGTTGGGGGATGGGATTTTCAGATTGCTGTCGTTCGAAGGCATTGATTATGGCGAACCTTTTTTTTCTTTTTCTTACTATCCCTTGATACTAGACGCAAGCAAGTTTTGTATAATACTAGCAATGCATATACGTGAGTAATATTAATGCGCATATCACCTCTCTTTCATGACGGGAGTCTTTGGGAATGTGTTTTGCCATGCTATCCTTCAAGGTCTCACTGTTGTTCTATGACTCAATGAACTGTTGCTGTCGCTCTCGCAGTGGAAACAAACAATGCTAGCACAGTATCATTCTCAGACCTAGTAGTAGCTGTATATATAATATCAGCGATTTCAATGCACAGAGAGGGGTTGTAAATAAACGCGGGTGACGTGACTGAGTTACAAACCACAAAGTTGCCTTTCCTCTCATCGTGAAACACATACTAGTACCCCGAATCTCGGAGCACAAACTGCTTGACGTGGATTATAACCGGTAGGGACTATGTCGAAAGCAAATTGCAAACATATGGCATTGCATGGGAGTGGCACGACTCGATGAATGGCGACGCTACTTGAATTCTGCACCCTTCGGAAGTTCGAGTAGCCTGAGTTATATGGTGAGTACTCTCGGCTTTGATGTATATTCGCGGTCGGAGGTCTGTTTTCTTGTTTGCTTGAAACAGGTTAAAGTTATGTTTGCGAACGGAGTTCAAGTTGGAAATGAACCTTTGACATGATCCCTGTGTGTACGCCTGGCAGTGTACTTGATTTTTAAAAGGGGATAAGTCAGTGATCAATGATCATCCAAATCTGTACTAACGTCACCGGCTGATGGTTCTTTGTCAGAGTCGGATTCATTGGTTCATTGAAGCCTCGTTTTCTGATTAAATCTAGGGTCGATGGATTCATGTGGCACACTGCCAGGATTGCGGGCCAGCTGAGGCCGCGCAGGCTGCCTCCATTTAGAGGTCTCAGAAAAAAGTAGGTTAAGCATCCTTTTTCACTCGGGTTTTGAGAGCTCTGAATCATTGAAGGGCCTAGTCACATCCTAGAGTGCGTCAAACAGTGACCTTATAAGCTGGCTTTGCAGATCGGCGGAATCCACTGGGAACGTACTTACAGTTTTCAGTTCATTATATTTTTCGGCAAACTAGTGCGGCCACTGGGGGTTTGTTCGTTCCCTATGAATCATGGCGTTTCCACGTTTGACCACACTGAACCAGGTTGGACAAGTTACACTCCGAAATTCCTTCTTCAGCCTGAACACGCCAAGATTCTGATTTTTAGATTTCTGGAGTCTCCCACCTGTTGGTAAAAGTTTCAGGTATGTGGCGCTCAGGCTGTGAGATTGGCACGTTCCATATCATCTTTATTGTTCATACGGTGATTGTCACAGGGTGTCACATCGAGGGATGCTGGCATCTCTAACAGTATCTGGCACAACCTTGTGCAACAAAAATCATCCTCGTTTGACGAATGACTCTTACATAGCGATACAATCTTTGCTTTACGACTCGCTTTCAAATTGACGCAAGCTTTTCTGACATCAATTTCCCGATGTGACGGTGGAGTGCTGCGTTGTCTGACGGTGCTGCGTTCATGCTCTCCAGCCGCCCTACTGCGATACACGACAACCTCTTCTGCTTCGAGTCTACAATTATTGGCTTCTCCATTGCCGGGTGGCGGAGTGCGAAGTCAGCTGAGTTGCCATCATCGCTTAATACTTATCTGTTGAAGCATTGTGATTGGCTCAGCACGCGGCCATCTAAGGGTCCTCCGAGTCGCAAATGGCTGCTAAGTTCTAACCCAGCTTGGAGGCAGGCTCCTACCCACCACTGCTGGAGGGTTCGAGGCGGTCTACTAGGGAACGGACATCTCCGAGTGGCGGTGACGACTTTCAAACACCGCCAACTTTATTCCTCGAACCCT
>JBBPOK010000445.1:0-24987 GCA_038091415.1 Leccinum variicolor
CTAGTAACAGGTCCGCATTGCACATGCATTGCTCCTCGCCGCGCCTGATGATCGTGGCGTTGTCCTACTAGGTGCGTCCCTGCCAGATGACCCCATTGTCACTTCTTTTCGTACCTGCAGTAATTGCATCGCAAAACCCGCCCTCGTGATGTTATGTTCATCACTTCTGGCTCCGAGAGCCTACTAATTTATGCCCAGATCCTCTTCCACGCTGATAAAAGTCCCCCCCCCTTGCCCCGTCTGTTGTCTCCTCATCTTCCCCCCTTGCGCCTCAGCTTGTATTTCTCCGCCGTCAATTTGTTCACCCCCCTCCGATCGTACCTTCTTTCAGATCGCGGACTCTGAATGGATTCGCGGCTGGTACACGGCCATTATTTGGCGCAAATATCCCGTGATCTAATGTACATTTTTAGTAATAAATTCGCGCGGGGTCCGTTTGCAGAGAGAGTCGGGGACCGCCCGATCCGTGCGGCACTGGCAGATCCGATCAAAACGACCTAATCTCACATTTCGTTTTCCCCATGACCAGGGCTTTGGGGCCTACCCGCCGTTGATTCTGTATATTCCGTCCTCTAAGCTTTCCTGTTTGACAATTCCGGTGTGTCGTTGCATCACTCCCAACCACGAATCCACGAATTCCTCCACTCGTCCACTCGTCCACTGGTCCCTGCCTGGGAGTTGTCGAGGAGGTGGACAAAACCGACGATGATGGAAAGGCTTCGTCAAAATTTATTTGGCGACTTGCTCATACTTTCGTAGACGCGAACAATTACGGTAGTCTTAAGTTGCTGGTTGATCACGATCAAAAACGCATGCGGAGCTCGGCTTTCGCCGGTTTCTGCGTTAATAGGTCCGCCTGGACACATCATGCCATCATGGCATCAACCGTCCAGCTTCACGTGGCTTTTTATAACGTTACGTCCGAGTCTGCAATACGAAAATTCAACAAGTACTACTTACGAGAAACTGGAACAACTACTAGTAGTAGTATACAACCTCTGAATCGAGTATGTGGAAGACCACGACGTACGTGACGGAGCGTTAGACATTGAAACCTGTGCACCTTCCCGAGTCATTACATTAATATTGATGAGTCCGAGTACATCGCTGACCTTCTTCCAGATTCTCGCTTATTCTCTTAGGCAAATACCGTACTGCTACGCGTCGTGCGCCTGGGATGCGAAACAGCTGGCAGACGAGCTTGTGGGCACAGCTTGTAACATCCGACAGTTATACTGGTTAACTGTTACCCAATTAACGAGACTTTGTATACCACTTCTTCTCTCGTGCGATGAATCTTTGTCAGGCACGACGCTGGTTTGCAATCTTCTCTACCTTCGACCTCCTCCTAGGTTACTATGCAACTCACGGCAGTGCTCCAGCGCGATGGTGATCTTACTGGTACGTTTTATCTCCTTAATTTCTTCACTGTCCTTGACAAATCCCCTTCGTATATATCTCCTCGCTGCTCTCCTTGGACAACAAGTCGGACGAGCCTCCTGCCTGCAGAGAAACCAAAGCTTCCCCCGGCATCCGTGTACGTGTCCCGTGCAAGGCGGCGGATGCCACTCCCGAAGCCACCGACGCGCGCGCCACGTCCGTTCGCTCCACCACTGTTCTGCGCCGACTCCCGTTCCAATTTGCCGGTCCAGCTGACTGCACCTACCGCTGTTACAGTCCAAGTTCTCGTTACCCTACGAATAACCTCGATGCCCTGATGCACCTCGGCACCGTGACGGGCCTCAATACCACCACGTGCCTCTCCTCGATACCATCGCGTAAATGGGAAGTTTACCGCAGAGATCCTCGGGAAGCAGATGGTGGCTTCCATGCACATGCCAGATGGGTCAGGGCAGTACTACGATGGGCCCGGATAAATGTCCCTCGTCACACCTACCAGAACAATGGTTACCTTGGTGCCACGGTTTCACTTCATTCCTCTCGCAGCCCGTCAAAGCGTTCCTTTACACCTCATTACGGATCATCCCCGTCGTTCTACCTTATCCATATCCAACATACCCGGAACGTCGTCACGTGCGTCGTCATGAAGAGGAACATACCAACTCAGCCTCGAGCATGTCGATCCTCTCCGCTCGTGCGATTGTCGCCATCATCTGATGTGCCCATAGTGGTCTCGCAGTCGCCATCGTCTTGCCATCTCCCTCATCCTGTCGCCCCGTTTCCCTCGTCCTCGGCGTCTCGTCAGCGTCACCTCCTCACCCTGGTCCTCCTTCCCCCGTCATCATCGTCTTGGCATCGCCATCGCCATCGCCATCGCCATCTCCCTCGTTCCATTGCCCTCGCGTGCAAACACGCACGCACATGCATGGTACATTTGCGTTGGTGTTTGTATCCGAGGGCAGGGTTAATTACCTTGTTTGAGTACCTTGCACAGCGAGCGTATTTCATAGCACCCAAACCATCCAGGACATGCCAAAATAATCCCCCTCCCCCCCTCCCCGCCGGTCCCATCCCTTGAAGCTTAAAGACCCGTCCTCTGTCCCCGTTCGTGTCTCAACTCTCGCTCATGATCGAGCAGAACACTACCCTCCCTCCTCCCTGTCTTCGCCTCGTACAACTTTGCCCACCTCCGTCTCTCCCTGTACGTTCCCGCCCGGATTCGTAAATGCGTGTCATATGTCATGATCTATCAAGATCGTCCTGTCACGCGCTCTCTTTCTCTCCCCTCCATTGCCCTCCGCTGATCCATATATCTCTCCCCAGCGCTGATCCCAAAAACGACATCCCATTCGCCGACGACCTGTCACAGCGCAACTCCCCGGCTATCTGGTGGGTCACATTTCTCACTCACCCTTCCAGTTTCGTGACAGTCTCATCCCAGTCCCGAGCCCGACCTCGACTTGTCCCAACGACGAATGTCCACCTCCACCGCATCCGCTCCAGACACAGACTCTAGCAACATCCACTCCCTCCAAGAGAATGGCCTCCCTCAGCCTCCGTCTCTCCATAGTCAGACAACCTTCCCCACCCCGACGACGCCCCCTCCTGGAACTTCGACGACAAGCAGCTCGTCGATTCAGCCCTCGGTACCCTTCATACCACTTCCAGACCACCACTGATCGTCTGATTCGACGTGGGATGCTTGCTGGCGTAAATCAGGGGAGAAGGAAGAGGCGAAAGAAGACATGAAGCAGGCGCACCCGGAAGTGAGTGGTGTGGATACGAGGAAGACTCGGAGCAATGATAGCTGAGACGGGGTTTGTCTGCAGATTGGTCTTGGGTAGTGGTCCGGTTCGCCTTCCACGATCGCCCGCCCCAGCTCGACTCAGAGCCACCCATCCCTGCATACGCCACTCTTCTTCTTTCAGCGCCCCCATCGGCCAGCAGCAATATTCCATTTATTCAAACGCGGCGAGCCGCATCGCGAGTCAGCAAGATCGAAGGCCGTACCCTTCCAGCATCCAAAAGTTCGAAGAATGGTCCCTTCCTAGTTAGGAATTCGTACTGCCTCTCTCTAACCCGTCATATACTTCCTCCTCTGCTCCCCTTTCCCCTTCACAGCCTTTGGCTATGCCGCCCCCTGCATCACCCTCGTCTCGCCCTCCGCAGACGGTGCCTTCCTAGATGCTCGTCGATCGCCCCACCAAAAAGCGCGGAAAGCTCTCAAAGGAGACGACAGACTATCTCAAGGCCTGGCTGCACCGCCATTCCGACCACCCATACCCCAGCGAGGAGAAAAAACAATTGTGCCATGCCACTGGTTTTTGAGCATGAGCCAGGTCTCTCCAATTGGATTATTGACGTGAGCGCCTCGTCACTCCTGCCTTGATTTGGTCTCACAGCCCACCCAACACGGCGTAAGGCAGCCTCAGGTCCCACCTCGGCCTCGTATTCCTCAGCCACGCGGACCACACCCGCCATGATGGAACCCGTGTCCCGCCACACCACGATTCCACACGAATCGCTCAAGTCGTACCACCCCATTTCGCTTCAGTCGATGCCATCTTCCAACCAGAATCACGCACCCTCGCCCCCGCCCACCGAGTATTTAGGATTCAACCGGCATCTTGTCGGGATGTCTCGACGATCATCCCGCCGATATCACGGGGAATCGAACGGCCTTGACGTTTCCCAATCGAGGCACTTAGACTCTATGGCGTATACTAGGACCAGGGCAGGGATAGTGACCACTCTGGGAACGGGAGCCAGGCAGGACACTACATGCCGTCTGAAGTTCCGATATCTGCGCCACCGTCCCTTTCCGCAAGCCCGTTCGCGTCGCACAATATCTAGGCGGCCACCACCATCACGGGCAATCGTTATATTCGTCACAACATCACCACCAATCATCGTTGTCTCCTAGTTTCCTCCCCAGCCCCACGCAAGGATCTGACAGGCTACCGGCACATTCCACGGAACCGCACAGCTACTATGGCGAAAGCCAGCCGCACCCATCGTCCAATCCTGGATCCGCTTTTTTCGGCACACACCAATGCGAAGCACGGATGGCCCGGGTTGAATGAAATGGGGGTATTCTGATACGCTCGATGCACGAAAACACAACCGCGTGTAACAGTGCTCTCATCTCGCTGTCGTCATCGCCTCTCCGCCTCCTTTCGCGTCTCCTTCCCATCATCCCCATCCTCGTGCCGCCGTCGCTCTCATCTTCCTCGTTCTCGCGTTTCCCTCGCGCTTACCCTCGTGTGCGAACATAGTGCGTTCGCGTTTGCGGCGTTTGCACGCGAGCGCATCGCCGGCGTGCCCTGGGCCCATCCCGCCCGTTTGTGATGCATCCGACCTGCGGACAGACTCGGTCCTGGCTACTAGTCCAAATTTGAAACCATGACCAAAGCCGTACCCACCGCACTGGGAACAGGGGCAGGTATCGCGGGGTATGTTCCCTACCAAAATATCCTCGATTGCGTTGTTGACATAGGTGTGAATGACAAACATACAGTGGTGTGACTGACCGTGCACTTGCCGATGGCGATGGGGGGTAGGGTACGCCGGAGAACCGAGGGATGGACGACGATGAATAACGCGACTCGGATGAGGCTACACTAGCGACGGTGACGAAGGACAAGTGAACGAGCAAACCATCAAACACACACGGAAATGAAGTCACCTCCGGATGGAATATCGAGTGCTCAACCGCGCCCAACAAACTCAAACTCACAATTGGCCGTCCTCAGCGTGCTCGATGCCTTTGCGCGTTGTATCGCCAAATGCAATGTAGGAGGCGATCGCGTCCACGAACAAGATGGGCTCGCATGAGTCAGCGAGACGTGAGTAAAAAGAGACTTCGGTAGTGACTAGAGAGGTAAGCACGCACTATCGAACATCACTTTACCGTGTACCGGGTTGTAGTATCTCAAGAGGAGCGACTGCGCCGACAACCTGCCTCCCCTACTCCTGTCACTATTTTTAATTCTGGTAATAGTTGACCAAAGAATGAAGACGACGTCGCCCAATCACCCCATATCCGCTTCGGTTGTCTCGTGTTGGACCCACTGGGACAGTGAGGAGCTGATGAACTCCAAATTGGAAACTGAGTAGAGCACTGGGGAGAATGGGTCTCACTAGTGTTGACGTATTTCCAGTTAGAGTCCCGACCTTCAGCTCTTAGAGATCTGCTATGTATTACAGTATGCTCAAAGTGTTTACACCATCCAGATTGGTGGCCAACACAGTATATCCCCGACTCCCACGATAATACGAATTGCTACTCATTTACGTAATCAGTGCCTCTTGACGTCGACGACAGATAGGCTTAAGTCCCGGACCAGTGCCAACTGCCTCGGAGTCCTTCGACCACCATGTCTAGTACTACCGGTGCCAGTGGGTGTTCACGCTGTCTTTTCCCAGACGCTCAGAAAGACCTCTGCGACACGAGCTGGACGACGGTTCAATAGATGTGTGCTGATCATCTCGTCGATCGCCCGTGCTTCTTCCTCAACGCCGACGCCGACCCAATCTCCCGGTACTCGCCAAGCACATTGCTATCAATTCGACACATTTCTGACTGGTGCGCACCCACGCACCTACGAGGCGCTGGTCACACCGCTCATTTACGTACTTAGTGCCTCTGGACGTCAACGATCGCTGATGCTTACAGACTCCCCGGCCAGGGCCAACTGCCTCGGAGTCCTCAACCACGAGGTGTAGTACCACTGGTGGGTGTTCACGCTCTCTTTTCCCAGACGCTCAGAAAGAACTCTCTGACACGAGCTGGACGACGGTGCAAATAGATGTGCTGATCATCTTTTTCAGGTCCGTTGATTGCCCGTGCGCCGCTTCTTCTCCCTCAACACCGACGCCGCCCCAACCTCCTGGCACTCGCCAAGTACATTGCTGTCGACTCGACACCTTCTCACTGGTACGCACACACGCACCTACGAGGCGCTGGTCACGCCGCTCATTTACGCAACTAGTGCCCTTGGACGTCGACGATCGCAGATAGGCTTACGAACTCCGGGGACAAGTAGCAACTGCCTCGGAGTGGACCACGACGCGTAGTAATACCGGTGCGCGTTCACGTTAACTTTTCCCAGACGCTCAGAAAGAACTCTCCGACACTAGCTGGAGGACGGTTTAATTGAGGCGTGTTGATCCTCTCGTTGATTGCCCGTGTTTCTGCCTCAACGCTGACACCGACCCAACCTCCCGGCACCCCCCAAGCACATTTTTGTCGACTCCCTTCTCACTGGTACGCACACACGCACCTACGCTGGTCGCGCCGCTCATTTACGCAATTAGTGCCCCTGGTCCTCGACGATCGCTGATGCTTACAAACTCCCGGGCCAGTGCCAACTGCCTCGGAGTCCCTCCACCACGACGCGTAGTAATACCGGTGCGCGTTCACGCTCTCTTTTCCCAGACACTCAGAAAGAACTCTCGGACACTAGATGGACGACGGTTCAATAGATGTTTGTTGATCATCTCGTTGATTGCCCGTGCTTCTCCCTCGACACCGGCACCGAACTGACCTCCCGGTACTCGCCAAGCACATTGCTGTCGACTCAACACTCTTCTCACTGGTACGCACCCACGCACCTACGAGGCGTTGGTTACGCCGCTCATTTACGCAAGTAGTGCCCCTGGACGTCGACGATCGCAGATAGGCTTACGAACTCCGGGGCCAAGCAGCAAGTGCCTCGGAGTGGACCACGACGCGTAGTAATACCGGTGCGCGTTCACGTTAACTTTTCCCAGACACTCAGAAAGAACTCTCCGACACTAGCTCGAGGACGGTTTAATTGAGGCGTGTTGATCATCTCGTTCATTGCCAGTGCTTCTCCCTCAACAGCGACACCGATCCAACCTCCCGGTCCTCCCCAAGTACATTTCTGTCGACTTGCCACCCTTCTCACTGGTACGCACGCACGCACCTACGCTAGTCACGCCGCTCATTTACGCAATTAGTGCCCCTGGTCCTCCACGATCGCTGATGCTTATAAATTCCCCGGCAAGGGCCAACTACCTCGGAGACCTCCCCCACGACGCGTAGTAATACCGACACTCAGAAAGAACTCTCAGACACTAGCTGGACGACGGTTCAATTGATGTGTGCTGATGAGCTCGTTGATTGCCCGTGCTTCTCCCTCGACACCGACACCGAACTGACCTCCGGGTACTCGCCAAGCACATTGCTGTCCACTCGACACCCTTCTCACTGGTACGCACACACGCACCTACGCTGGTCACGCCGCTCATTTACGCAATTAGTATCCATGGTCCTCCACGATCGCTAATGCTTACAAAATCCAGGGCCAGCACCAACTGCCTCGGAGTCCCTCGACCACGACGCGTAGTAATACTGGTGCGCGTTCACGTTCACTTTTCTCAGACACTCAGAAAGAATTTTCCGACAGTAACTGGACGACGGTTCAAATAGATCTGCTGATCATCTCGTTGATTGCCCGTGCTTCTCCCTCGACACCGACACCGAACTGACCTCCAGGTATTCGCCAAGCACATTGCTGTCGACTCGACACCCTTCTCACTGGTACGCACCGACGCACCTACGAGGCGCTGGTCCCGCCGCTCATGTACGTAATTAGTGCCCCTGGACGTCGACGATCGTAGATGCTTACGAACTCCGGGATCAGTGGCAACTGCCTCGAATCCCTCGCCCACGGCGTGTAGTAATACCGGTGCGCGTTCACGCTCTCTTTTCTCAGACTCTCAGAAAGAATTTTCCGACAGTAACTGGACGACGGTTCAAATAGATCTGCTGATCATCTCGTTGATTGCCCGCGCTTCTGCCTCAACACTGACACCGACCCAACCTCCCGGCACTCCCCAAGCACATTGCTGTGGACTCGCCACCCTTCTCACTGGTAAGCACCCACGCACCTACGAGGCGTTGATTACGCCGCTCATTCACGCAAGCAGTGCCCCTGGACGACGACGATCGCTGATGCTTACAAACTCCCCGGCCAGGGCCAACTGCCTCGGAGTCCCTTGACCACGACGCGTAGTAATACCGGTGCGCGTTGGCGTTCTCTTTTCCCCAGACACTCAGAAAGAACTCTCCGACACTAGCTGGACGGCGGTTTAATTAAGTGTGCTGATTATCTTTTTCGGTCCGTTGATTGCCCGTGCTTCAAATCTTCTCCCTCAACGCCAACGCCGACCCGACCTCCCGGCACTCCCCCAAGCACATTGCTGTCGCCTCGACACCCTTCTCGCTGGTACGTACCCACGCACCTACGAGGCGCTGGTCACGCCGCTCATTTACGCAATTAGTGCCCCTGGTCGTCGTACAAACTCCCCGGCCAGGGCCAACTGCCTCGGAGTCCTTCGACCACGAGGTGTAGTACTACCGGTGGGTGTTCACGCTTTCTTTTCCCAGACACTCAGAAAGAACTCTCCGACGCTAGCTGGACGACGGTTCAATAGCTGTGTGCTGATCATCTAGTTCATTGCCCGTGCTTCTCCTTCGCCACCGACACCGAACTAACCTCCCGGTACTCGTCAAATACATTGCTGTTGATTCGACACCCTTCCCATTGGTACGCGCATACGCACCTTCGAGGTGCTGGTCACGCCGCTCATTTACGTACTTAGTTCCCCTGGACGTTGATGACTGCAGATGCCTACATACTCCTCGGCCAGCGCGAACTGCCGCGGAGTCCCTCGACCACGACGCATAGTAATACCGGTGCGCGTTCACGTTCTCTTTTCCCAGAAACTCAGAAGCAACCAACTCTCGGACACTAGCTGGACGACGGTTTAATAGATGTGTCCTGATCGTCTCGTTGATTGCCCGTGCTTCTCCTTCGACAACGACACCGAACTAACCTCCCGGTACTCGTCAAACACATTGCTGTTGATTCGACACCCTTCCCATTGGTACGCGCATACGCACCTTCGAAGTGCTGGTCACGCCGCTCATTTACGCAATCAGTGCCCCTGGACGTCGACGATCGCAGATGCTTACAAACTCCCGGCGGGCCAGCGCCAACTGCCTCGGAGTCCCTCGACCACGACGCGTAGTACTACCGGTGGGTGTTCACGCTCTCTTTTCAAAGACACACAGAAATAACTCTCCGACACTAGCTGGACGACGGTTCAATAGATTTGTGTTGATCATCTCGTTGATTGCCCGTGCTTCTTCCTCGACACAGACACCCAACTGACCTCCCGGTACTCGCCAGGCACATTGCTGTCGACTCGACACCCTTCTCATTGGTATGCACCCACGCACCTATGAGGTGCTGGTCACGCCGCTCCAGTTGCTTACAAACTCCCGGCGGGCCAGCGCCAACTTCCTCGGGGTCCCTCGATCACGACGCGTAGTATTACCGGTGCGCGTTCACGTTCTCTTTTCCCAAACCCCCAGAAAGATCTCTCCGACACTAACTGGACGACGGTTCAATAGATGTGTATTGATCATCTCGTTGATTATCCGTGCTTCTCCCTCAACACCGACACCGACCCAACCTCCCGGTACTCCCCAAGCACATTGCTGTCGACTCGACACCCTTCTCACTGATGCGCCCACACGCACCTACGTGGTGCTGCACGCCGCTCATGTACGCAATTAGCGACACTAGCTGGACCACGCCAGACTCGGATGACAGTGCGTCTGACACCCCCTGCACTGGCATGCCACAACGTAACCTATCATTGGCCTATCACGATATTCGTCCTCGTGCCTCCCGCCTCCCGCCACCTCTGAAGATCTCAAGTCCCGCCCACCACCACCAACGCCTCCATCCATGATCGTCTCGACCATGCACGCATCAAACAAGAGGTCGAGAAATTCTATTAGTATATGATGTTCTTGCACATATGGCAGCCTGCTGAGCTGGCATTCCAGATCGCCGAGGACATCTCGATCTATGACGAGCTGAATCCCCCACCATCGAGAAGCTCATCAATTTATCCACTTTTTGCGTTCCCGATACGTATGTGCGTCAATCGGACAGGCAAAAGGGTTCAACGAGGATCTGGTATGGGCACGTTTCAGTGTACTGTCGTGCAGCACTTACGATCGTCCATCTCGCGAGCTCGCCGAGACTTCAGGGAGTCACCACACTTACCACCCCTCCAATTTCACTGTTCGTGACCAATCCTGTCTCCGCATGTTCCCCAACCCATCAAGAGCGTCGAGACGGATCGGATGGTCATGGATTTGCAGTCGTACTTTCCTGATCCCAATCCGAACATTATGCTGTACGAACCTCTCCTTGGTCTCCCGTCGCTATCTTTCGTCTCTGGTCGACTTCGACTTTCTAGGCTTGTTTCCGCCTCGTTCTCATCCATCCGTGGATCAGTCCGTTGTTCGATGAAGATGATCCTTTGCTTCAAGTTGATGTAGGTGCGCGCGGGCTGCGGACTCTCGGGAGGCTTCGGCAACCTTTTGGGGCACAGCTGCTCGCCTTGCAGAAGCTCGGACAATACAAACGGGTGACAACGGACAGTTTCATCCAGGTTCAAATCTGGGCGGAAACCTTGTTGAGTTGTTGGCGAGCATCATGTTGAACGACTCTGAATCTGAGAGCGAAGAAATACGATGCATTGTCCATTTACACAACAGAGTAAACTTTTGAAACAAGCGTCCACGTTAGCAGATTACATAGTAAATGTATGTAAAGTATCGAGACTCGGCCATTCTTGAGACGATCAAGCACCGTAGTCACCATATGCGCCAACCAATCCATCCCATCACCAATTACCATCATCAAGTTGGTGTTTGCAGATAAGACCAGGTCATATCCACTGGTCGAAACACAACAAAGTATATAAACAAAAATTAAGAGACTACCTACCGGTGGATGAGTTTGAGCCCTCTCGGCCCCTCCGTGATCTCGTTCAGCGCAGCAAGACACGTGGTATGCAGCCACAGGTTCAAGAAGCCCGGAGAAGACTGCCCAGCGCAGATCCATGTATGATTAAGCATCGAAATGAACGACACGAACGTATGGGTGGTCACTGGTGCAGGACGTGCCGTCGGCACAGCTCGGTTAACCTTAGAAGTTGAACATATCTAAGCATACACGATCATCGCTAGGCAATTGCATGTCAGCTACAGTTATGCAGACAAAGAGTGAAGAGTCAAGACACGCTTACGGGTTGTATATGCTCCGTCACTGGCAGGGAGCGTTTCCAAAGAAATATGTCTAAACACGATGGGCACACGTAGATGGTAAATCATGAAGCAAACGCGGTGAACGGGACTTGGAGTCAATGGAGCAGAGGGCGGGCGGAGGGTGGGACGAATACACTGCCAAACGTTGCGAGGGCAGTTACGACAGATCTAGGCCGAAAAAGGAATCTCCAACCCCGCGGGTGGCAGAGCGACCCACTCAAACTTGCCCTATTTCCCTATTCAATCTCCGCGTCATGTGACACCGAATTACAGACTTTGATGGGACGTTCTCATAGTGCTGAATTCCACTGGGAGGGCATTCAGTTTTGTCCGTCGAACTTGACACTGAATATCGTCTAGTGCCATCACGACTCACCACGAAGAACGAAGCAGCCCCGGTGAGATCTCGTACATGTGGTGACGAGTCACGCTAAAGTGGTAGTGACTCCTTAGCTCCGTCGCACCGCTCAGCGGTCTTGAACAGATTGGCACTTACTGCTGAGAAGTCCCCTTGAAGGTTACCAAAAGTGATCAATGTGCTTCGACTGACGGAACTCTGACTTATCGTGCAGAAAGCTTGTTTCAAGCACACGACTGACCCGGCATTACTTTCGCTGTGTCAATGCTAAGTCCCCACAGGACCTGGCGTGGCCCTCTCGCAAACAGAGTTGCACTATCCACCGTAGTCATCTGTTTCTACTAATCAACGGCATGAGGCTCCCCCATGCTCTGAGGCCGTGCAACCCTTGGCATGTTTGCTGGTGCTTGGGAAATTCTCTGCACCATGCGTATCAAGCAGACCAAGTTGATCCAGTGCAGTGCACCTGCAGCACCACTGCCAGTCCGAATCCGTCCAACTGGTGAACGGCGACTTGGTTTCGCTTCTTCGCTAGTAGCCACGTTGTTCTTAGGAGCGCAGATACGCCAATTGAAACGTAATTCTGTAGTAACCCATCACTGTCGGCAACACGGCAGCACTACCATTCGAACTTCGGGGGTCGATCGATGGATCGATTTTGACCATACTGGGACCGATATAGTTTATCTCACCGTCCGGTTTGACATCGATTCCTTCGCACGACTCCCAATTAATTCCTCGACTAATTTTCTGCCAGGTCACGGGGACCCATCCCTCAACTCCACACATCATGATATCCCCACCGTCCAGCCCTCCGAGAAAAAAGAAAGGCAGAAGCGATCTCGACATCAGCTCGGACCTAGCGTCCATGATGAACACGACATTGACAATTACGGATCCGAATTGGCAGCCACAGGCGAATGAGGGCTTCGTAATGCCCCCCATGAACCTAGTCTCAGCGTCTCACTCACCCACTTTTGCAGAGATTGGGGGTACGTCTTTCCAATCGCCCCTTTGTTGCTGTTCGCTAATCATTCAAACGAATAGATCGGCTGCAAAACCTTATTAACGCCTCCATCTCGGAGTGGAGCGCGATCACACGTGATTGCCCCTACACCATCGCGCACCACATCATCTCCAACCGGATCCTTCTATCTGATCTTCTCGCTGATAACCTTTGGCTTCGTCCTACGACAATAAGGCAAATTCTAGTCGAGTTAGCGCAACAATATAAGTGTATGGGCATACCAGGTAAGTTGATCGAATTTTTACAAAAAATTGATATCTTATTTATCTGTAGTGCCATATGTTCCCGAGTCGGACGAGGCGATGGCTCAACATCCATTAACCCTCTTTACTATTCAGACGGTACGTCTTCCGTTCCTACCGTATGGTCGGTGCTAACTCGGCACACCACAAGCTTCAAGGTGTAGCGTACGCGTACCTTTCGCTTGTGTGGAGAAACGTGGACAAAATGATCCAGTCGACGGACCCACACGTATCCAACGATACTCTCTTTTCAATGATCAGAGAATCGTGCACAACCCCCAACATCTCAAAGCAGGTCGTGGAGATGAACACCAGGTGGCACCCGCGTTACGGGCACTCCTTCTGGCATTTGCCAGACACTGGGCAGATCAGAGACCACCGAACACTCTTCCTCAACCCGGCGGTCCACTGGATTCTCCACCAACTTCTCGTCAAACTCGATTCGGGTTCCTGTATCACCAGTCAAGAGACACGCAACCACCCCCACGATCCCACGCAAGTTGTCACCGTTCACCCCATGGAGCATGACATCGTCGAAAAAGTAGCCTTCGCGCTCTCATGGGTAACGTTACGCTTAACTTCGGGTTGTCAACACAACACTGATGCTTCCTTAGGTTGTCGTTCAGATGCGATACCGCAGTCTCTCCTTTTACTCGTTCGAGAGTAACTTAATTCTAACACCAAACCGTGTGCAATGTGTCGTGTGGGAGCAATTGCTCATATCCAGCTTGTTCCATGAAATCATGGTTAGCAACGACGAGCGTTCCGGGCCACTGTATCGGTTTTTCAGGTTGATCGTAGAGCCAAACGGACACTAGATAGTTTGTTATGTAAAATGTGTGTTTGAATATGATTGGACTTGGTTTGATTCGGACTACACGCATGCAGTGCCTTCCTCGCTCCAACGTGCTGGTCCGCCAGCGACAACCCCCGCAATGACATCGATTAGGACGGCGAAGGTGACATAGTAGCAACTACATGTCGTTGTCCGCCACACCATGGCGCGACGGTGACTACGGAGCTCACGTGGCACCACGTCAATGACGAGGACGACAAGGATATCGATGCGATGACCAGGACATGAAGACCATTGGCCGCAACTACGATATGACACGACGCCGGACGGAAGCACGACGAGACACACCGACAAGGACTCAAGTTCAAAGACGACACCTCGACGATACAAAGCGTCGATGACAAACGATAACACGACAACAACGGCATGTCGACCATGGCGCGTCACGACGACGTGCTGATGGCGTGTTGACTCGATGATGGCGCAACGAGACGAGTACGAACAAAGACGCACCCATGGTATCATAAAGCGAAGGCGGTGCAACGAGACGCACGCGGTGCCGCGCGACGACAAAGACGTTGACACAAGGAAATACGCCAACGAAGTGGTACCGTGAAGTCAACGGGACTGGACGCACGCAGTTCCATGCGCAATGCCGATTAGGACGCCGGAACGCAACACGGTGCACGATGATAAAGACGCGGGGAAACACGCCAACGACGATAATAATGACGAATCGGACACGACGAAGACGCAAAGACGAACCCAAACGAACCAACAAAATGTACTAGGCGCTGTGCCAGTGAATCTTTATGATATTAGCTGCTGCTGCGCTGTGCCGTTCGGAGAAATGTGGTACACCGCCACACGCTGGGCCACACTCAGAGTCTCACTCTGCTCGGCTCAACTTACGTGCCGCACCCAGTCAGTACTCTCACTGGCAGATGATCCATGCATGCATGATCGATTGATCCATGATGATCCGATATGATCACGTTCACAGTGTGTAGAGTGTGTGAACTTATTGGCCTGGTCACATGACGGTGTTACGTTTCTCAGATCCCCGAGTTCCAACACCCTTCACTGAAGAGTCAAGGAATGTCAAACAGAAACTCTACCCCAGTCCTACGTCATACCACGTCCTTACCGCCGCTCTCAAGTGAGCTTTGTGTGCCAGCAAAATCTCTGAACAAGACTACAGAAGTGTTTCCTCCCTCTCAATCACACCCACCTGGCAGCATAGATGCTATGTTGCGTAGTCATCTGGACCTTAGCAAGTACACAAAGAGTATTGGGGCTGCAGACTACATCAAGGTCGTGGAAAACCGTACAAAGATGCTGGTGAGAGCATATCTACACTTGCAGTTTGTGCTTTGTATGATGTCTTACATCATTGGTAGCCGCTTTCGGTTACCATATCCCCTCCTCCAGATACTTTGAAGCGCATGTATACACAATCGTTATCGACGAAGATTGCAATCCTTGCATGTCTAGCAGACGCCGAGCAGAAGTGCCAGGATTGGGAAGGCGCCTTGCGTCAAATTCTCGGCGAAGCAGAAGTCCAGAAAATTTCACAAGCACATGCTATCGTTGATGTTGACGAAGTAGGTACCGTGAGGGAACAGTATATTACCACCATCAATCGCGTACGGATGAAGGACTTCTGTATGTCTAGAAGAGGCGGAAGATAAAGCATTGTAGTCCCATCAGATCAATGTAGTGAGTTCGTTCTTGGTTCAGAAGAGGAGCACGCTAAACTGGTGATTTTACGCATAGGCGAATCGTCATCAGATGGACTTTTATTTCATTTCATCGTTGACCAGAAGTGTTTGACCAGAAGTGTTTGCAGGTTGTCTAGATGTATCCTTTTGTTTCGTTAGCCATCATTATATCCCTATCTGAATGTATTCACATCTGAGAGCCGGGGAGAGCTGAATGTAAACCATTGGTCTAGTCGGCATGTACTTCGTAGTTTCACATCTTGTCGAGAATTGCGTAGTTTTCCATACACGGACGTTGATCCAGCTTCTCAGGAGTCTAATGGCTGCACTGGTTTCATACAGTTCTGAAAATGCAGTTCAATGCCAGTCACAAGTTTAGGTTCTCCCGCGGTCTCAACACGCAGACCCTTTTTGAAATAAATTTTCAATCTTCCTACTTACAAGTACAAGCCTGAGGTAAATTATAGTGGGTTCACGGTTCACGTTTCTATCAAGATACAGGAACAACTGATTCATACCAACACCAAGTCAGAATGTGCTGTGTAGTAGTAGCAGTCCAGTGCGTCAGTGGGACAAAGACTCGAAGACGTTTTCCAAACAGTGAGTGGCTTAGACTGCTTGGCCATGCCGACGCTTTCGATTTGTGCAAAGAGCGACCCTTTGACGATTCGTCCAGCCAGGACTATGTTCCCAGCGATCGCAAAATGGAGGACGACGGGTAAGAGCAGAAGTACAACCAAGTTATGGATCACATCCTTCCCGACAAACAAGCTCAATGTTGGTTCACAAACTACTAGGAAAAGTTTCGCTCATTCCGAGCCCGAATCCGAATCCAGGGCAAGCGAACCACTCATCCTTGCGATCTCCGTACTACACCCTGGAACGGCACCACCTCTCCAGGAGAAGCTCGTACTCCGGATCAAATCCACACCTCCACCTCGGATTGGGGTCCGCTCCACTACTCACTAAATCCCTCCCCCCGTCGTACAATACTCTGCATTGAGCAAGCTCGCAAGGCATGGTCAAGAATAGCTTAGCAGGTCTTTATCACTTACCAGAATTTATGTAGGATAATGGCAATCTTGCAGCCAATACTAGACGGTTGGATATGATCCCTTCCGAGTCGTTTGACACAGCTGTCAAAAAACCTGGTCAGTCGGCCTGGATCCGAGTTGGCGGGGATGAGAGGGAGTCGTACCTTTGGATGGTGCGTCTGTATGGCATTCGGAGGCGGGTCACACCATTGACGTTATCTCAGTCATTGTCTCGTGACTTTGTCCCGTGATACGAATACCCGAGATGAACGCCCTTTAGGTCACGTTTCATGAAGCGACAAGGTATTTAAGGGCGTCTTCAAGAAAGTTGAGCCCCACTTCTATCCTTGCTCTTCAACCTGCTCACTACTATGTCTAGCTCGACTGCCACTTCGACTGCCACCTCTGCCGACTCGTCGGCTACGGGACAGAAGAGACCACGGTCGAATGCTCTGCAGACGGGCCCTAGAAAACGACCGTATGTATCATAGCCAACCAATTCCTTATTTGTTGCTCATTCTTGACAGAAGCACTCAGGACCCGCTGGTCCACCACGGACGACACTTCGGACGCGTAATTCACGCCTTTTGCAGCGTCCAGACGTTGCTCACTAACGGCCTCGTCATGATGGGCGAACTGGCCGACAGAGACATAGAGTCATTTTCCGAACAGTAAGTATCTCCTTGGCAATTCAGACGCAGTCGAGCCCACCACTAAAAATCCTTCACAGTGAAAGGAAGGAATTCTCCGTATTCCTTGAGCTGCTCAAATTGATCCCGTCGCTCGAAGCTCGTGTCTTATCATCTGACGAGGAGGACGTGGTTGGGATAGCTGAGCTGGTGAGAAAAATTCCCGCTGAGAAATGTATTAGTTGGGCTGATCATTCTCGTAGATCCAGAAAGGCGCGAACGGTGCTAGGGCCGACGATACGAAGGGGATGAAATGCGCCATTATCGATTGGATTACCCCGAAAGGCCAATCGCTCAACCCCCACATTCCCCGCAATGCGAAGTCTGGTCGTGGCTTCCACCACGAACGTACTGGCGCACTGCTTTGTCCAGCTGGATATAATTGGTCTAATAGCGAGTACGTAGTCAATCTAACTGAACTGACATTCTCACGACGTATCGCAGCATCAAGGAGAAGTTGCGCACTGGGCAACTCCGTGTTGCAGGAGATCAATGGCCCATTTTCCTGTACGCAAACTACACATACGACGCAGAAGATCCGTGGAACGGTTTATTGCGTAGCGGGATACTGGTAGCGGTAAGTTTATTCTGATATTCATCACGCACTCAAAGAGAGATCAAACAGGCGTACAAACATATTTTTACCTCTCCGAGTTCCATTGACGTCGAAGAGCCAAAGGCCACGCGTTCTTGTAACGCTCGCATCCACGGGATGCACGCTGTAACGAAGGCGTCGATTGCCTACGTTGCGACGCAGGTATGTTTTTCAGTTTGGTCAGTGACGTCGTGTTCAACAACTTACCGTCTTGGGTAGGCTCGTTTTGCCTTGACGTCTGCCCAAGTCTTTTCACGGACTGACCTTTTGACAGACTCGGAACGCTTTTACAACAGCATACTCGAACTTCTCGAGGATCCAGAGGAGAAGGAGGAAATAGAAGTGCTCCTACATTGGTGGAATAGGTATGTTTCTATCATATCCAGGATACTCGCATTGATGTTGCCACAGACAGATTTTTCCAACGAATGGTGAAAGCTCTCAGTTGCCTTCTGAGAATAGTGCTCTTGCGACGATTCGTCGCCGGCGGGCCATGCTCAAAGATGTGCGCGCTAATGACAACAGGCGAAGCACACGTGAAGCCAACCAGACACAGAGCACAGATGCTGATATTTGAGGTGGATATATTTGTAACCAAGTTGTCCTAAGCCTGGTACTCTTATATTAGATTATTGTATTCGGGGAATCGTGTGCCAGTGATGGGACATCATTATGTCATTTTTGTCAAAATGCTATTCAATTCAGGCTGTTTACTCTGTTGCTATATATCATTCACTATGGATACCAACTTGAATAACAGAATAGTAAATTGATTGGCCAAATCAGTTTATGTTCCACCACTGATTATTGCTCGGCCTGTCATGAATATTATCAAGTCAGCTCAAGTGTCCCACAATTGATGGTGTAGCTCAGGCCTGTCATGAATATAAATCAGCTCAAGTGTCCCACAATTGATAGCACAGCTCACAGCCATCATGGAGATAAATCAGCTCATGTGTTCCAATAATTGATGGTGTAGCTCAGGCCTGTCATGAATATAAATCAGCTCAAGTGTCCCACAATTGATAGCACAGCTCACAGCCATCATGGAGATAAATCAGCTCATGTGTTCCAATAATTGACGGTGTAGCTCAGGCCTGTCATGAATATAAATCAGCTCAAGTGTCCCAATAATTGATGGTGTAGCTCAGGCCTGGCATGAATATAAATCAGCTCAAGTGTCCCACAATTGATAGCACAGCTCACAGCTGTCATGGAGATAAATCAGCTCAAGTGTTCCAATAATTGACAGTGTAGCTCAGGCCTGTCATGAATATAAATCAGCTCAAGTGTCCCAATAATTGATGGTGTAGCTCAGGCCTATCATGAATATAAATCAGCTCAAGTGTCCCAATAATTGATGGTGTAGCTCAGGCCTGTCATGAATATAAATCAGCTCAAGTGTTCCAATAATTGACAGTGTAGCTCAGGCCTGTCATGAATATAAATCAGCTCAAGTGTCCCACAATTGATAGCACAGCTCACAGCTTTCATGGAGATAAATCAGCTCATGTGTCCAAATGCTGTCAAGGGATATATTGTATGATCTAGTCATATGTATTTTTGATAAGCATTGCATGTCATTGGATAATAGATAATGTCATATATGAAATTGACATTATATTGAAATTTCCCTGATGCAAGTCCATCCGCAAAACAATTCGAGGTTGCTGGGCAGAACTCGTTGCCAAGAACATGGCCCCAAAGAGCTGGGGAAAAGCTAACGCCTCTGCAAAGGAGCTCGTCTATTCGTTTGCCTACAAATCCTTTCCATTCCTGCAGCTTGCTGATAATAACTGGAAGGTCGAGCTTCTTTGTTCGATAGACTACCCTGGATGGGTCCGCAACAACCTGGACGATCAAGGGAACTGGTTTTCAGGTCATAAGGTCAAGCAAGAAGACGGAACGTCCGCTGGCGATGAAGCAGGAGCTGAGAGGAGCAGGAAACGGAAGGCGAAAGCACGCAAGTCCGAGTCAGAAACACCAGAGAAAAGGTTCAAAGGTAAGCAAAATCACGCTTTAATAGTGTACTAACATTCTTTCAATAATAGAGGATGTTATCCCGGACTGCGTCGGCCTTATTCATCTCGAAGACTCCGAGTCGCCTTTACTAGCTGCTCCGCCCCGGGCCCCCTCCGTCGTCCAAGAGCCTTTAACTGCTCCACTCCGGGTCCCCTCCATCGTCCAAGCGCCTTTACTAGCCGTTCCGCCCCAGGCCCCCTCACTGGCAGGCTCCGTCGTCCAAGAGCCTTCGATAATCGCAAACACCCGTTCTCTGTCGCCAATCTCATCTCCTATGGACTCGGAAGACTCGGGATTGAACAATCTGAAACCCCTTCAAGTTGCTCCAATAATTCCGATTCCATCCCCAGTGCCAGCGTCCAACGAACAGACGCCGCTCAACTTACTTGCGGTTGCAGTAAGTGTTCCGGTTGCACAACCAGATTCTCCACCACTGCCCCCACCGGTCGTCCTCGCATCAAACGGTGACTCGGAGCCCTCGACAAACATTGAAGAAGGCCCGGGACTCGTCGGAGGTGGAGCTAAACCCATACTAGCACCTGTTGCAGTCAGGGTAGATCCACTGTAAGTCTTATCGTTTATATTCTTTTGTTCTATTACTACTAACTGACATCAATAGGTCTGCGCTTAAGAAGAAATCCGTCACACTGAAGCTCCCTGCGCTGCCCCCTCCACCCACACCTGTGCAGGGCAAGAAGGACCCGGAGATAGAGGGAGGCGCTGGTGGTGCGAGTGCAGCCTCAAACGGTAAACGCAAGGCAACCTCCAACCGAAGGATGCGGCCAACAAAAAGCAAGATGGCGTAGTAAGTATTCGACGATTCTTCGTGTCCTTACTAACGAAATTGCGGTGTAGCAACTTATGCGCGTGCCGATGGCTTGATCAGATCAACGAGAACGGAACATCGGACGAATTCCGCAATTACTGGAACAACGAACTCAGTGCAGAGCAGCGAGAGGTACGTCTTTTTTCCACCTTTTTTCTGTTACTTATTAGTCGTTTAGGTATACAAGAAGGAGGCAAAAGAACTGGTAAGCAGTTCATATGTGCTCGAGCGGTTCTGATATCAGTCACAGGCAGAGAAGAACACCTGGACGGATACTGCTTCCATTTCGAAGGGAACTATCTATTAGTTCGTCTGGCCATTATCAATCCCGCTGGGCCTTTTCACCCTCTTGCTCCCACACCGCTCGGATGCCGTTTCATCCACTCTCATCACCCGGTTGGCGGTCGCTTCTCTAAGGCTCGCAACTTCAAGATGGTCCGTTCGTTTACTCTCCTGCATCAACTGCCAGTGGTCGTTTCGTTTGCTCTCGCCACATCGGACTCTTCGGTCGTTTCATTCACTCTCTCTAGTAATCGCAAATCAATCATTTTACTCCGAGTCGCTCTCCCACATTGCAACCGTTTCAAATGCATCATTCGTTCATCTGCTCTTTCTACTCACGCCTTACTACAACAGCTTGTTCCGGTCATTTCGTTCATTCTCAACACTTGCTCATTCAAGTTCCAGTCTCTCTGGCACCGCACATAGTCGTCTCGCCGCTGCTGTCTCACTCGCTTTCCCACATCGCAACTTGCTCATTTCAGTCGCATCACAACTTGCTCGTCGCTTCGTTATGTTTTTGCACGCGTACTAGTTTTTTTTCTTGTTCGCTCGCTGCTTCTGTTGATCGGGTAGATTCGGATTTGTTTCGTATGGGTACCCGGATTGTGCATTATACCGGATTTGTATGTACGAATTCAATCATATATGAACATTTGGGATCATTACTGAGCATATGGTGTGATCATTACTGAGCATATCCAAGCAGGTGCGAGCAGATGCAAGCGTGTACAGGTAGCATATAAGCGCATATATGATCAGCTAGGGACATGTAGTACCAGGACGGAGAACCAGATTTGATATGATCTCATCTGCTGAATTATGTCGAGTGCAGAATATCATACATAGTCATATGTCGTACTGTACGCACATTCCTTACATTCTCATTTTCGGTATCTCCTATGATACAATATGATTCCCTATGTACGCTCTCGGAAAACATATCCGAACCTGTCCGGACATATCCGAGCATAGTGGGTTTTCACTGGGCGTGATCACTATTCTGTCGTACTGCCAAGTCAACAACAGCCATTGAGATGGCCCGAGACAGGCAAGGCAAAGCTAGGGAGAGTGTGCAAATATGCGTTGAGCACTCTATGTGGGACCCGACACAGAGAGTTTATATAGTTGCGAGTCGGACGGATTCAGGGCACCAAGCAATAAATCTCACGAGAGCATAGGCAGACCTAGAAACAGACCTGCCCGGTGAGCCAGATGAGCATAAACACACCGTATAGATAAGCCCCACTGGGCCTTCTCCATTTCCATAAATGATGGGGTTTCCAACACGACCGACGATGATCGATGCTCGATGATGTTGCTCGAAAGAAATCCAACTTGGGGCGTGTAGTCACAGAACATATCATTTTAGCAGCATGAAGTACTAACCTAAACGGCGCGAGACCAAAGTTGACATTGACCAACCCTATGCGAGTCTCTAGATAAACATTCGAAGCACGGTTCACGTGTTCACATGCCAGGCCTTGCCTAGTGTGTGAATTGCACAGCGAATGTATGGCAGCATCAAGCGTTCCTCGCTCATGGCCACAGACTCAGTCCCCAGTCCCTTCCGGTCAGTGTCAACTGAGCGTCACAGCACCTGGTACACAACAGCCATATGCCCGTCAGGCAAGCCTTACGTTACCTGATGTGTAGCAAAGTCCTGCTCGCTAGGGAAGTGTTGCACCAACTGGCACTATGTATCAGGTGGATCTTCCGTCATACTCAGACTAGTCCCCGTTAGAAGTAGAATGTATTTCTTCACATTCGCATCCCTCTCGCGCGCGCAACATGCCATTTAGACCTCGAACGGTCATTGACAATATTAGTCTGCGACTCTGCGTACGTCGACGCTTTGCATAGCTACACGAGCACTTGTGGTTGGAACGACGTCGTCAGTTTCTTCGGCCTGCTACTCTTCGCTCGGCTGGGTAGCCCGGGACTGAGAGGTAAGCGAAGTGCATGTTTCTTGCATCATCGGTACGTCGAAGCCCCTGCCCGAATGGCCAAGCCTTTGGTAGAGTTGCCAACCGCGTTCAATGTCTTCTTCTGTCGGACAATCCTCGCCAGCCAGGATGGCACCACGCATCTTCTGAAGTATTTGAATGAAAATCTTGTGGGTGATGATTTCCTTCGGCTTGTTGCCTGACACAAAGTAATCGCGGAGGTGTTTCAGGCCATTTTTGATTGGCTCTCCAGCAGGAGAAGTACGGATTCAAGCTGCCCATGAAGGCACCAGTGGGGATATCGCGCTTCCACAGGTAAACAGCTTGGAGGGAACAAACATGATCGCCAGGCGTAGCCCAGCTCGGAACGCCATGCTCGAACCCAGTAGCATCCGCAGGGTTGCGTATTATGATGTCAGAAGGTGCCTGACTCGGAATGGGGTGCACGATGTCCTGAGATAGAGGTGAGGATTGCATTGAAGGCCGGGCATTATTGCGATGGGCCGTGTTCCAGACTCCGCGTTGGAGATACGGACCATTCAAGTTAACGCGAGTCAGATAAAGGACTCAAGGTCGTGGTGGACTTCATGACGCACTTCGCCCCCCTATCGGAGAGTAACTCTGCTGCCAGGTGCCCTGACAGGCAGAACGGGTCATTCAATGGTGAGTGGTTAGAACGGAAAATGTACTCACGATTACCGTGTCAGCTAGGTTATCGTGCTGATCAGGCTCACGAATCTCTGCCAACCCCCAGTCACCTACGACACCCGCCCTTTTGGTATATGTTCCATCTTGTGGACAGTCAAGAATGACATCTTTGACATCCAGAGACGACACCATGAACCAGAATTGGTGTCGCTGATATCACTGTGCAGTACGTTCTTCCTGAGCCCATTAAAATGCCCTATTGATGTTAATGAATTGTCGTCGTTGAAAGCATTACCCGCTAGCTCACCTGCGATAGCGCACATCAAGCCGTTTATGAGTTCACGGCGACACGAGAACCACGCGAGAGAAGTCCCGCATGTCTCAGACAAAACCCGTGTATGGAACCTCGGTTCGTACGACAAATTTGTGGTGAACCTGGACAGGATGTTTTGCATCGTATCGGGACGCATAGTATCCGAGATGCCATCTTACGGCAAGGAGACATGGGAAGGACTGTGACAAGTAGGTATTTCTGAGGCCGCGATGATAGTTATCCCAGGGAGGTTGGTAGTGTCGTCCCAAACACTTGCGGCCTGCACGGAATCACGGAACAGCGTCATTCAAGTTGGTTTTGAGCAGGTCCTCGACAACTCTTGGTGTTGAAGGCCGAGTGGACCTTGCTCTATAGGCATCAGGAAAGAATTAAGCTGTTTGAACAAAGTTAGAAGATAAGAGCCGAGGATTCATACAGGAAGATATCACTTTACCCTGGTCAGGCTTCGTTCCGTCTTCGGTCGTCCGGAATGTCTAGTTGGACGGGTTAAGTATCCACTGCGAGAGATACCAGTCAATTCCGGCGGCCTAGCACAAGGGAGGGGCCTATGTAGCGAACGCGTTGAAGTGCGACTCGGAACTTGAAGGCAGTGATCGGAGTTCAAAGTACATTTAAACTTTGGCGTCGTGAGTCAGCGTCGGTGCTGGGGGACGCCGCCGCCGGTGGAAGTGACAAACATGGCCGACGAGGACGGAACAGAATTCAAACAACAACTTATCGTACCATATGGTTGCGCATTTATGAATGACTATGTAGCATGAGTTGAGCAAGGAAATAGTATGTAGTATCTTTGGATGTCGCTCCGTGTGCTACGAGGAGAGGGTGGCAGTAGGCTGAGAGTGGGCGGGCTGAGAGAGTGGTCGGGCGAAGCGCAAAGCGCTCTCCGGCCCAGGACGGGAGCCCGAGTTGCCGG
>JBBPOK010000446.1:0-24972 GCA_038091415.1 Leccinum variicolor
CGTAGATTCAAACACTCAAGACGGCAACTGTGGTTCCTGGCGCCGTTTCGACTGCTGACTATGGTGGACTCACTTTGACCTTTACCTTTAGGTCGCCTGCACGCCAGAGGGGATCGACGTTCGACATATGGTGGCCAGGCAGCGGCAGTGGTGTTGTGCAAGTTCGCACGTCTCTTTCGATTCTGCACGAACAGCGACTCGCTCGTAGACTTCGTAACAACCTAAAATTATATCTAACGAACAACATACCGATTAAGAATAAACCGAACTGTATATGTACGAGTACAAACTTTGCATGCCGTGTCATCGTCGATCGACCTCTTCCAACGATATCTATACTATATCTTATCAAAGCCGGCACTGCAACTGGACACCCGTTCGACACTTCGCGCGCCACTGTTCCTCCGCTTCGCCCCACACCCTCGCAGGCTCGCCTTGCCATTCCCACGCATCCTCGATCGACTTGCGCACGTAATCCAGCTCCTCCGGGCTATCGTGACCAAGTACAGGCCCGTTCGGAGACACCCGCTGGAATCCATAGTAGCGACCAACGTTCTGAGTTCGCTGCACGACCGCGTTTGCAAACGGCAGGCGGACATCTTCGTAGATCTTCAATGCATCGCCGACGTTTCCTCGATTCGTTAACTTGTGTGTCAGCAACCGGCCCAACACGAACGCATCCTAGGATCGATGAATCGATAAAATTCAACCAGGAGTTGACGAGGGGTGCACTCACATCAATCGCCTGTCCTGCGCCTGCCCCGAAGTGTGGCTCCATTGCATGTGCCTACGGACACATAAGTTATTATCAGGCTAGCCAGGAATGCGACTTACAGCGTCTCCAAGCAAGACAACCCTACCATCCACATAGTGTGGTAGTGGTCGCATAGAATGCAGTGCCCACTTCGACGCATTCTCAGCACACTATAGTTGTGTCAGAAAAGGTACGAACAGATACAGGTAAATATGTATCGTCAAATACCTTTGCTAATGCGTTCGCACGAGGTTCCCAGCCTTCAAGCAGGTCTGCAACGTCTCCTTCGGAAACCTTCGTCACCCAAGGACCCACAAAAGGCGTCCCGAATGCATCGCTGTTATGAGCGAAGATCACGACGTTGATAAGTCGGCCTTGGGAGATGGGGAACGTTACGATATGCTTCCAAGGTCCGCATTGGTCAGTCAGAAAAAATCCCAGATTGAGCTCCTCCTACCTTATTCTTTCCGATATGCTAAATCAAAACAATGAGCGTCGCGATAATTATCGCTGTCTATGTTGCTCACCATTGTCAAGTCAGTCGGTGCTTCGACGTCTGGGTACTCCTTCAGGAACCTCTCAATCGGAATCAGGTACCTATACGCCAGGTTACCCGTCCACACAGGATCGATACACTCCACCAATCTCTTCCTCGTCTCATCATCTCGAGATACAGCAGCGAGTTGCCGATACATTATTTTGCGAGTTGCTGAGTGAATACCGTCAGCGCCCACCAAGACATCTGTCACGGTAGTAGAATCATCGGAAAAGTGGAGCGTGATTTTGCCATCTTCAGGGTTCACGTCGTAGAAGAGAAGCTTCTTGGATGTGTGAATTCTGCAAGAAGCGGGGATATGACGGAGAAGGCAGTCCACCACGTCTTTTCTGTGGACCGACAGTGGCCCGCCTGTAATGATAGTGATATATATCACCCGCAAATGGTTCAACACAAGTCCTCACGTTTCAGTTCTTTCTTAAACCAATGATACCCATTTCGTTCGTCCGACTTTCTGAAAGTTGGGCCTAGTTTAAATTGCGTCGTAAGTGGGGACGAAGCTAGGACGAAAACAAAACTCAACACACCTGTGTTTTCCTGGGGAGGTCGGACCGCCATCTGCGCCAGCTCATCATAGATCCCTAGTTCTTTCATAATCTCCATGGTCCTGGTGAAGAAGCCAATTCCAGCACCAGTAGTGGTGATGGTAGGACCAGCTTCAAAGATTTCCACTGGGAGTGAACTGTACTTTGAGATGACCAGAGCGAGCGTCAAGCCACCAATTCCACCACCACTATACAATAGGATTAGCAGCAAATCCTGACTGAATGTTACGTCGAACCAGAGCTTACCAGATAGAAATATGCATTGCTGATGCCATACCGTTGTTAGTAAAGATGCAGTTGATATGTCTGCAGAAGACCCAGAAGATGACGTCTCTTATATAGGGATCGAGAAATGAAGAATATCTCGACTTGCAGCTTCCAGCGGGCACTTTGTTGTCCCGTTCTTGCCAGCATCGGCCGACATTCAAGCCAACGAGGCCCTGCGGGGATATCATCTGGAAGTAGTCACTTGAATCACGTCATGATCTGATTCACGGGAAAAAACCTCTAGCATTGTTGCATGACGCAGCATTTCCCTTTTTTTTTTGGCTGGCACTTGCTAGTAAATGCCCGAGGTCGGGATACATATGTGTGAGAAGGTAAGATTGCAAAGGGTGAAATATGTCATAACCCATTACTCAGGCTGTGTGATAAGGTCTGACGAAAATTTAATTTGTCGGTACCCTTCCGGCCCCCGGGGGCAAAATTACCCCCAATGAGAGGCAGCGTGACGAAAATATCGAGCTTGTGACGCGTGACTGATGAATCGATTGAAATATTAATGGTACAGGCACCTTTTTTTAGTGGCTTGAAGGGTGTACGGACGGCCACATCGCAGTAGAGACTTAGTCTCGTATCCAGATACAGTATATCAAGGTCTGTCAGCGTGATATTGACCGACCTCGGGATATAAAGGGAAGAAGTGACCACGACTCCTGCCTGCGTCACACGGCCTGAGGCCGCCTGACGAACCGAGTGAAATGGTACACACGCAATCCATACGCCTGCCGCCCGACTTTCTGGGACTTGCAAGGCGTTATCCGCCTCTCCGACCTCAGTACGTTTTGTGGAAACGATCCTACTGAATCATGAACTGTAAGTGTTTTCTTGACGCACACAGGACGCGCGTGGTACATGCCACATGCATGCAGGAGACTGTATTGGGACACGTATGAATGAGAACAAATATCAGGGAAAATCGAGATAACGTGCATGATGCGTAAACGCTGACTAGGCGGAACGACCTGCTCCTCTGATCCATGCTGCGCGCCCCCGAATAAAATTGCGACTCTCTTCATAGAAAGCAGCTGCGCACGTGCAACGGTCAAGATCAGAACAACGCCCGGCGATAATAGACAAGAAGAAATGCGTACATTATGCGCTCCGCTGCTATGATCGTAAATACCACCAAAGAACGCAGGGGTGGCATCTTTTATTCTTGAAGCAGATATGTCAAGTATAACCCAATATTGCCCAGACCTATCGTCCACACCTTTTTCATAGTTTCTCTCAAATTTAGCTTATTTCCCTGAATCAAAATCAAACTTAGACTACCTTCCACTGTAATTTTCTATAGAAAGCATGAATCGTCTCACAATGATTCTCTACGGAGTCCCAGCATGCACGCACACAATTTGTCTCTACTCGCTGCATGGAAAATATTACACGGTAGATGTACCCAATTATGCCTCCGGTGCTAATTCATGCTTACATAACCCAGCCATTGTTCAACTGTTGGTCATGCTTACGCGTCCAGGTCCAGGAAAGCAGGTAGCCGAGGAAACTGAAGTCAGGGAGCAAGCACTGCTCGCTCATCTCGAACATGCAGTTTTCGGTGATAGGCCCACAATCAAGGACGGCGGGCTTTCTGAACTAGAGCTATGGTGGTCACGACACTATCTTTGGTTGAAGAACTGTGGTTACTCGCTTCGACCTCGTTATGCCCCGGACTGGGTACCTTCTTGGCATGGATCGAAGAAAAGTTGGGTTTTGTGTGAAGATGGTCATGCGGCTCCGGTGAGTGCTAAGCTTGTTAGACAGTTTTGCCCAGTTTATCCAAGAGACTGTTAGTATGCTACAAGGATACTCGACGGCACACGCATTTCGGATGGCAAACATGTCACACTCAAGTTAATCGACAAAACCTACCACCCTCATGAGGTTGATATCGCACAATATTTATCCTCCCAACCGCTGGCTATCAGTGTCAACCATTGCGTCCCCGTTTATGACATCCTACCCATTCCTGATGAGGAAAATAGAACGATTATTGTTATGCCTCTGCTTCAAGAATACCTACGACCCCCTTTTGGTACTGTTGGAGAGGCGGTAGAATGTTTACGGCAGTTATTTGAGGTAGGCTGCCTCCTGGCTCCCCTCTCGAGTTACTGAGTTTCGTAGGGCCTTCAATTTATGCACAAGCACCGTGTTGCCCATCGGTAAGTCTGGTTCCAAATTTTGGGATTCTTTCGTCTTAGTTTCTGCAGCGACTGCTCAACTAGAAACATAATGATGGATCCAGATCATCTTTACCTGGATGCATTCCATCCGGTCAATCCTTCAATGAAGCGAGACTGCTCTGGGTATGCGCGTTACAAGTCTCGTACTGAACGACCCCCAAAATATTTCTTGATTGATTTTGGTCTATCACGTCGTTATGATACTTCAATCGCCAACCCTGTGGAGATTCCGATCTGGGGTGCTGACAAGGAAGTCCCGGAATTTCAAAATTCTAATGCTCCCTGCGACCCCTTCCCTACTGACGTCTTCTACATTGGCAATACCGTCAAGAAGGACTTCGTGGAGGTGAGTCCTCGATCACATGCGGTATATCTGCCCCTCAAAACCTAAATTTAGTCGAAGCTCGGGCTTGACTTCATACTCCCTCTGATAACTGACATGGTTCAGAAGGACCCTACAAAACGTCCTACCATGGATGAAGTTGTACAACGATTTACTGCGATCAGAGCCGGCCTCAGCAGTTGGAAGTTGCGCTCTCGTTTGGTCAGTAAAGGTGAAAAGGCATATCGTAATAACGTGATCCATGGGACCTTACACTGGATGCGACAAATTGGGTTCATCGCACGCGGTATTCCGGCTGTACCCACTACATCTACATCCGGATGAGAGCGATATTGGACGCCGACGAGCCGCCATCGCCGCAGTGGGATTTTGAGAAAAAAGACAGTACGTTTGAGTTGAGATGCATCACACCATTGCTCACGACGACTCGGATTGTTTCGCTTTTATTTTGTGTTATTGACACCAGAGATACATCAAACAAGCTGCTCAGTGGGTACGTGACAAGTTCGACGACGAGGACCTCTGTTCGCTGGGGCCCAAGATGGTGTTCCTGACGGTCCAGGTGGCTTGGAGATTGTTCGTCGGTCGTTTTCTCAATGCGCGCGTGTGTGAAAAATTGATCCCTCGGTCTCATGATCCTCGTCTTGTACACATTGCGGTAATCCATAGGAAATTGGTGGTAGAAGTTGTGGTAGCCTTCTCCCATAGTGATAATTGAAGTAAGCGCATAATCAGTGGGTGTGAGCTTGTCGTCGTAAGGTTTGTCTTCGAGCCAATGGCACAGTGAATTGACACAAAATGTAGACTTTAAGTTCATCAGATTGGTTCCCAGGCGTCCAAGAGGAAGAGCACTGACATGCTGTACGAATACGAGACGAAGCAAACCCATCCATACGAATCCACCTTGCCAATCTCCCCATCCGTACCCCGCCACTGCAGTGGGCACAATGATAACCATGATAAGCGCCAGAAAGAGATAGTTGTTGTGTTGCCATTTGACGACTGGATTCGACCGCAAGTCACTGACATCAGCAGGACCTGACTTTTGCCTGAGTTTGAAGAGCATCCATCCGATGTGGGAGTAAAGTAGACCTTTACGGCATCATAGGGATCGAGATTTGTGTCAGTGTACCGATGATGGGCACGGTGTGCCCGAGCCCACCATGCAACAGAGCCTTCGACTGCACCGGCACCAAGAATAGCGAGAATAACCTCTAATGTCCTGGTAGCCTTGTAGGCGCGATGGGTCCATAGCCGGTGATATCCTGCGGTTATTCCTTGGAATATCTTCAGTTACCACTGACTCTCCACACTAAGAAGCAACGCACCAAGACCGGTTAGGTGACCATAAACCACAGACCAGACGAAGGTATTGAGCTGCAGGGGCGTATGCCAACCACCGATGAGGCCAAGTATTGGTGGAACGATCAGAACGGAAGCTTGCAACCGTTGTAGTCTTCTGTACCAGTTGTCCCGAGTGATCGGCGGAAGTGCTGGTTGATGCCTGAGAGTGTATGATACGAAGTTTTCTGGAACTTTATCGGAAGGTAAAATTGCAATGAAATATGTCATAACCCATTACTCTGGGATCAGAGTAAATCAAGGACTCGTTCGGCATCTTTTTTTAGTGGTTTGAAGGGTGTACCGTCCGGAACGGATGACTACGTCGCAGTCGAGACTCGGTCTCGGGTCAAGATATATCAAGATTCAAGATCCGTCAGCCGTGATATTGACCCCGACCTCGGGATATATGTGTCCGATGAGAAGGAAAGAAGCACTGAGCAACGACTGTACGTAATCATTCGAACTTGAACCGCTCTCTCCAAAAACTTTCAAGTTAATTCGACAAATCGGCGGAGACTTTCTGGGACTTGCAAGGCATTATCCGCCTCTCCGACCTCAGTACGTTTTTGTCCGTTTTGAAACCGGGAAACGATCCTACTGAATCATGAATTGTAAAGTGTGTTCTTGACGCACACAGGACCTACGATCGATTTCAAGAGCGTTCCAGCACAAAGGTCAGAGGAAATTAGATTGCGAAAACGTTTGCTTAGTGAGTGATAAGACGGTTGACAGAGGCGCTGCTTTACCTAGACTTCAACGTCAGTGCTGCGCTTCCCGACGATCGACTGTGTCCGCCTGTAAACGACTGTTCTCGAGATACCCAATATGTAGGTGATCGCCCCCGTCTTTCTTTTTGGTAGGTGCCGAATCGGTACGTCCTTTGGTTTGCTCTGTGTCGGTAGGCGCGTCTCCTGCTGACCGGCGTTTCCAAGGTTGAACTATGTACTCTGGATTCAAGACGTCTCAAAGATGTTCGCTCTCGCTGATGTCAGTCCGCGCGGGGGATTTATATGTGAGCACCGACTCTTTCGATAGACTGTGATTCGACCTTGTCATACACGTGTTACAGGAGCCTCAGCCATACTATATCCCTTGTTGGCATGCCGCTTGGAACCGACGTAGTCCTTTGTTGGCACTGGTAAGCGGTCATCGATCCTCATCTCTCCTCGGGCTGAGCTTTGCCCCATTTTTGGAGACGTTGACAAGGACTCGCTCGCGTCGGCTCGTCGAAATGTGGAGCGAAACGGCCTTTCTGATAAGATTGTGATAGTGGATACATCCGGTGGACCGACTTTGCAACCGTTGGAAGAACGTACGTTTTTTTCGTTGTGAAGATTGCGAGTTGTCAAATGGCTAATAATAACAATTTTGTACGAAGTTGTGTACGGGTGGTGACCCGGAGGCGAAGCTTCGTTCGTCTCGGGCATGTTCAAAGAGAGCCTACGCCATGGGATGCGGCGCAGGTCTCTCTTCGTTTTCTGCAGAAAGACATACAAGGAGTTAATTTTTTCATCGAGGTGGTACACTTCGATGCTCGAGAAGATGTCTCTTCCGTTGATCGTTGGCCTTTTGGGCGAACACCAGGTAAGGTTTTCCCTCAAGTTGTTGGTCGCGCGTGGCTCATCTCGCACAAAATTAAGATAGATAATTATTAGTATCTCTATATATACACACGATGCATATGCCTAGGTGTTCTTGGTCATGCCCAGCACCGCACCGAGCAGGGCATCACCGCCGACAGCGTACGACAGCAAGGATTCCAAGCAGATAAAGACGCAGACTTGTTGCATTCATCCCAAAGATAAACACCAGAGAACTCCTTCGTTACCATCTCATGGTCATCCGAGCAACGAGGAGCGCACCAGCGATCAGGGCACCCACGCTGGGTAGAGCCTGCGCAAGTCCGAATGCACTGTTGACCCCACCCCCTTTGCTCGTCCCTGCCAATTCATCGGCGATGGCCTTGTTTCCATTGGACGTGGCCAATACAGATGGGTCGATCGTCGCAGTGTTTTGGGATTTAGTTCCGACAGTCGTCGAGAATGTCATCGTGGGTCCTGAGTTCGATTCTGAGAGTGCTTGGTCCGAGAGGAAAACCAGCGCAGCGCCGGGCGCAGGAACTTTGACATTGCAGACATTGTTAGTCTGGTCGCAATTGACAGTCTGCACATCTACAACTCCAACTGGTCGTCCGTCCGAGCTAAAAGCATCGCCGAACGTCTGCCCAGCCCACGTTACGTTGAACTTCTGTGTGACGGACGCTGCCGAGAGATATCTAATACAGACATGAGCGGTACATTGCAAGAAAGAATGCAAGCCTTACTTGACGCTAACTTGAGATGGAACTGATCCACCGATGGAGATGCTAGCAGTATAATCACTCGCCCCGGAGCTATCCTCGACGAAGTTGATCAGAGCAACACGGGTTGGCTGGCCGTTCTCGTAGATGGCATAGCCTGGAGTGAACTCATTACCACTGTTCATCTGGAGATCCAGAACTTGTGATTGATTAGAGGAGCCCAAAGTCTCGGCGACAAACAGGGAAGAATAATATATGGGACCGATGGTCCATTGATGGAATGATGATTGGTTCGTGACCGGGGCTATATCCATATTGAATTATATATCTGGGTTTCAGCGCTGGACAAAACAGAGCTTACGGGTGAAGGGCTAAGGTGCAGATTCTGTGAGCAAGGAAACGAAACGAAAAAGGTCCGGCGAAATACGCACGTTGTAATACTCGGTTTCACCACCAACATGGAACAAGCCACGACTGAAGTTGGCGTAAGCCATCTGCAGCCCATAATCAACGGCCCACAGGGCTGCTGCAAAGCTATCACTTAAGCCTGGAAAGCCTCCGCATGATGCAGAGTTGGTTTCGAGCATTAAAAAAGGAAGTCCTTGTGACTGGGCGTAGGCGGTCGAGTTAAGGTACCCTGAAACCAGTTGCTGCCCAGATGTATGCGTCAAGAAGTCGGGGAGACTGCCTTGTCCAGTTTGAGGGCTACCGATACCAAACCGTGCATAACAGTTGTCGGTTGGATAACTAGAACACATATCGTCATCAAAGTAGGAAGATACCGGAAGATACAGCCAACATACCGTTCGACACCCAACGCGGTTAGACTCTGCCTAAAATCGGTGACGTAGCCAGTATTCCATACATCTTCGGGTTGCCAAACAGTCGCCAGGTTTGGGCCGATGAGAAGACTTTTGTTGGGAATGTTCGAGTCAGCGTCGATAGCTTGGATGAGTTGTCCAAATTCATTCTTGTAGTCGTCAGGACTGTAAGTCTGAGCCCGCCTTTAGTTCATTGTAGTTGGGATTAAAAAATGTCGACGTACGCTCGGTCGATGGCCATGTCGTGCATAAAGATCTGGTTCGTTACCAGACTATAAGCTATCAATATGAGTCATTGACCAGAATATATTGATTCTTACTGGTAAACCAACAAGATAGTCACCAAGGATCGATTCTCCAACTTCTGCAATTTGAAGGCGCCAGTTCTGGGTGTCATTGAAGGGGATACCTGATGGTGTTGGCGTCAAATCAACCGAAAAAAATTAGCCACAAAAGTTTTGCATACCCAAGTACCAACGAACATTGGTGAATGAAGATATCTGCTTCATCATCTTGATGATCTCAGCGGTGTAAATCAACGGCGGCGTATCAGTCTGCAAGGGTAACAACCATCAGGCATCGAACTAAGCCTTCAGTAACATATAATACTTACTGGATTAGCGGATACACCGCCGACTTTCTCCACACTGGCACCGCCGGGAATAGAATCGACCAAGGTGGCGTAATCTTGTGTATTACCACCGACGCGTACATGGACACTACCAGCACGCTCCCTGATGTTTGCCATCAAGTTGAGGAACGGGACGTGCAAGAATGAACTACGGTAGACTGTGTGAGATGGGTAGCTTGGCAGTGTGAATAAATCAGGTACCTGTTTAGACCAACTATAGCGAACGTCTTTAATTCGCAAACAAATAGGTCAATAATCAGGCACTTACGGACTTGTGTGACTACACTGATCTCTATGCTGAACCCAAAGAACGAACCCTGTTGAGGTATCGAAAGACCAGGAACGGATCCCGTCTGTAGTTGGACGCCAAAGGAAGTGGGTGGAGGAGGGTTAGGGACAGGAGGAGGTGTCAAGGTGACATCATCATAGGTGGCAACGCCAGTAAAAGACGCAGAGGCAGCTGTGACTGTCTTTAAGGGCTGCTGGGCATGAGGGCCGTAGGCAGTGACGGCCCCACGCGCGACACCGATCGCTAGCAAGAAGGAATGGACGAGGAGAAGATGCATGCCTGCCTGTGGAGACTAAGCTGACGGTGCGGGATAACGAATCGGCTTGCCTCACTCACAACACCTCTATACTGTCGACGAAAGAGAGAAAAAGAAACGAAGAAGGGGACGCTCGAACATTTACCGAGTTATAATATCAGAATTTACATAACAGCCAATTCCGAATACTCGGACCCTAGACGGCGGTATGTACTCATCACAAAAAAGGAGATGTGGCTGTGCAAGTGCCAAGCGATGTACGTATTTATTAGACACTTGCCCGGAACGTTACGTGAGTCGAGAAGAAAACAACATGCTGAATCGGAGTGATCTTGTTGATTGTTTCTTGATAAGTAACTTCCCCGTGTCTATATCATGATATCACCTTGTTCTCATGAATCTGTCATCCAGGGCTATTATGATTGGCAAACGCCGGCGAATGGTACCGTGACGTCCTCTCGACGCCTTTGCTCGGGCGACTCATGGTGTTTCACAGGAAGAAAGTTGTATACGAGGAACAGTGCAGAGAGTTGGTGGCATGGTCACATTACAGGAACACTGCCGTGCAGTTCCTGAAGGCTAAGTTTGGAGCCTGTTCATTAATAATGTCTCGCTGGTCTGGAAACGTCTTGCTCGCCACAGCCTCTCCCACCACTAGGTGCCAGTGCAACTTCCACGTCACACGTCGACACTGTGTGCACGCATCTTACTTCATTCCTTTACTGCGTGCAAAGCAAGAGTCACTCTGGCCGGAGGACGTGTCAGTGAGTCTATCCAAATATTCATCTGACCAATTTAAAGTCAGCTGGTTAGATTTTGTAATACCTGAACAATCATGTTGACTTCGGCAGGTGCGGATCTACAGGCGGTGTTTTCAGCCACGTCCAAGGTTTTGGACGAAGTCGGGGAGTTCTGCTGGGACAAATTTCAGCGGGGCGAAGGGTTGTGCCATCTGGACAAAGCTATCATCGCACGACGTACTGCGCTGAAATTCATCCTTCCAACTGATCCTCGTCGACCATGGCTATCAAACGACCTCGCGGTTCAGCTATCTACTCGTTATGGTCTACTGGGGAACACGGACGACGTCGAACAGGTTATCGCACTGCATCAAGGCATCCTTGCACTTTGTGACATCGATCAGACCCTTCGATCCAATTCACTGAACAACCTCGCCGCTTCTTTCCACAGTCGGTTTATGAAATTAGGGACGCTGGCTGATCTCGAAGAGGCTATCGCGAAGAACAAAGGTGCACTAGAACTCCGCCCACCAGGCCACCTTGATCGTCCCGTCTCGCTGAGAAACTTGGCGGGTTGTCTCTACACTCGCTATGAAAATCTCGGGGAGAACAATGACCTTGACGAAGCCATCGTGCTCCAGCGGGATGCCATGGAAATCGGAGATCTAGATCTCTCTTTTTCGTTGAACAACCTCGCAGGTCTCCTTTTCGCCAAGTACAACAAAGTGGGAGGGATGGAGAACCTGGATGAGGTCATCAGGATGCATAAGAGCGCACTGGATCTTCGCTCGGTGGGTCATCCTGAACGCCATACGTCATTCTCCAATCTAGCGCTCGGCCTCTACACCCGATACACGCTGCTGGGTATAATGGATGATCTCGAGGAATCCATTGCAAAGCACAGAGCCGCGCTTGAACTTCGCCCACAAGGCCATTCTGATCGTCCCATCTCATTCAACGGTCTTGCTAGTTGTCTCTATGCCCGGTTCAACAAATCAGGGATGATGAATGACTTGGGGGAAGCCATTGTTATGCATAGAGATATTCTGAATATTTGTCCTCCTGGCCATCATCTCCGATCTTCGTCATTGAACAATCTCGCATTATGTCTCTCAACCAGATATGAGAATCTGGGAGAAATGAACGATCTCGAGGAGGCTATTACAATAAACAGAAGCCTCGTGGAGCTTCTTTCGCTCAAAAGTCCCCATCGCTTCTTGCCGATGCATAATCTTGCACACTGTCTTTCCATTCGGTATGATAAGCTGGGGAACATGGACGATCTAGAAGAAGCAATCCTGAAGTTGAGAGCTTTACTTGAACCTCTCCGGCCTGGCCATCCTAGCAGATCCCCGCTGTCGCATACCCTTGCAGACTGTCTGTTTGCTCGGTACCAAAAACTGGGAGATGCGAGTGACCTCGAGCAGGCTATATCGGTGGATAGAGTCGTATTGGAAGCTCTTCCGATGGGTAATCCCCTTCGATCCTCTTCAATGAACAACTTTGGGATCAGCCTCTCGACTCGGTATCGGTTGATGGGGTTTGCGAGTGACCTCCAGGAGGCTATCGTGATGCATAGAGACGCGTTGGCCCTTCGTCCGTTAGGCCATCCCCAGCGCTCTGTGTCGCTGAATAGTGTCGCTCTTTGCCTCATGACTCGGTATGAGCATCATGGCATGTTAAAGGATGTCGAAGAGGCCATCGCCAAGTTCCGGGAGGCTTTGGAACTTCACCCGCGGGGTCATTGTCGTCGCCCCGCATCGTTGGATAACCTTGGTTATTGTCTCCGGAGACGTCATTTCCAGCTAAGGGTCATAAGTGACCTCGAGGACGCTCTCGCGATGCATCAGGAAGCATTGGAACTTCGGGAGATTGGCGACCCTGCCCGCTCTTTCACATTGAGCCACATTGCAACATGTCTCTTCGATCGTCACTTCCAACTAAAGGGCGCGAGCGACATCGAGGAAGCCATCAGGATGAATAGAGAGGTATTGCAGCTTCGACCCGAGGGTCATCCTGTTCGTTGCGACGCACTGCACAACCTTGCATCTTCGCTTTTCGCTCGCTTCCGAGAACAGCAGGAGAGGAGCGACCTCGAGGAGGCTATTACGAAGTATCGACATGTTCTGCAGCTCCGACGCGACAACCAAGCAGATCGCGCCATGACATTGAAGGACTTGGCGCGCTGCCTCCTCGTTCGTTATGGCCTGCTGGAGGATATGCATGACCTCACAGAAGCAATTCAGGATTACAGAGCTGCTCTCACGTGTTTCTCGGTTGGCCACCCTTCTCGAGCGGAGTCATTGAGGGGCCTTGCGGATTGCCTTTTCCCGTTGAATGTCCCGTCGGAGATACCAGCGAATAAGCAAGAGGAATTATTCGATCTCTATTCCCAGCTTTCGGATGTTTCGCACGTCGTATCCTTCACCAATCTGGAAGCTGCTAAGCGATGGGTGTCTGTTGCCGAAGCATCCGGTCACCATTCCACGGTCTTGGCCTACCAAACATCCCTCCGACTCCTCATTCATCACCTTGCTATACTTCCGTCTTTGCCACAAAGTCTTGCCCCTCTCAAAGAGTTTACATCTACCCTTTCCATGGATGCGTTTTCTGCTTGTGTTCGCCATGGGCGACTTGCCGACGCAGTCGAACTCGTTGAACAGGGTCGTAGTGCCTTTTGGACTCAATACACCCGCTTCCGTTCACCCCTGGATGATGTCGTTGCGTCTGCTGGAGATATGGGGAGGACAGTAGCAGAAAGGTTCACCGAACTGAGCACGCTCCTTCGTCACAATCTCGATTCCCCGCCTCTGGAGTCGCCTCTGGAGTCGCCTTCCGCCTCACAGGGACAACATGATCAAGTATGGCGCCTCAATGTTCAGCTGCAGGACGTCGTGGAAGAGATCCGCATGTTACCGGGTCACTCCCGGTTTCTTTTACCTTTGCTCTTCTCCGACCTTCGAAAGGCAGCCGTTGGGGGACCCGTGATCATCGTGAACGCAAGCCAGTATGGTTGTGATGCAGTGATTGTTCGCTCTGACGATGATCCCATCCACGTTCCTCTCGACACCAACAAAGCGCGCGTCGTTCAACAGTCGTCGAGGCTCCAATCCTGGACGCGCATGATCCAGTATAAGGACATCGAGAAAGAACTCACCGAGATTCTACGCGAACTATGGGAGGAAGTCGTCTCACCCATCTTCACAGTTCTTCAGACGTTCCTCCCCGCTTGCTCGCGCATTTGGTGGTGTCCGACGGCCGAGTTTTTGTTCCTGCCTCTGCACGCCGCTGGGCCGTATCGGAAAGGGCAACTTGGTTCGGCTGACCTTTACATTTCGTCGTATACGCCGACCTTGACGACACTCATTCGTGCCAGACAGAAGGACAACTATTCATCCGGTTCCGCCTCTGGAGGTCCAAGATTTCTCGCCGTAGGTCTGGCACAGACACCTGGGCAGCAAGAACTTGTCTCTGTCAATGGCGAGCTCGCCAGCATTGCGGAGGTTATCGCACCGCTTGCGACATTCACGACCCTCAAAGGCGAGGACGCCAACATAGCAAGAGTGAGGGAGGCGTTGAGGGAGACCGAGTACGTGCACCTCGCATGTCATGGCATCCCCAATCGAGATCAACGTCCGTTCGAGTCCGGGTTCGCTTTGCACGATGGACGGCTGAAGATCGAAGACATCATGCGATGCAATCTACGGGGGGCGCAGTTGGCGTATCTCTCCGCGTGCCATACGACGGTCGGGGACGAGGAGAGCCCGGACGAGGTAATCCATCTTGCGGCTGCGATGCACGTTGCCGGATTTCGTTCGGTGGTGGGGACGATGTGGGCCGTGGACGATAATGTGGCGAATATGGTCGCGTCTACGTTCTACAAGTACATGGTGGACGAGGATGGGCGTTTGGATTGCACGCGCGCTGCGTATGCGTTGAACAGGACGATGCGGATTTTGAAGCAGATACCGCTCGACCTGCGGGCCTTGTTCGTGCACATAGGCACGTAACTATTTCCACAGTTGGCTGGGTTGACCGTGCGAGCCACAGTATGTCATAACGGTGTTCAAAGTTGGTCTTATACAATTGTTCTGCCTTTGTCTTGGTATCCGTTTTATCGCCATTTGCCAATAATGTCCGCGCAGGTGCTCGCAGATCAGAAAAATCGCGACGAACATATCATGCGTTTAGCAAGCACGATAAGTGATGGGTTTTTAGTGTTTCAATTTACCATATCAATCTATATCGATGAGAAGATCACGGCTTACGAGGAGAAACTACGGAACCTTGAGGGAACATCATGTCCCAGTGGGTCGGACTGTGGTGCAGTGAGGCACGAGTGAAGCCACAGTGCAACTTGTCTTTAGACAAGCGATACAAGTGAGACTCGCCTCCACCACGTCGCTCATCCGCCTTGCAGCGCTCGTCCGTTGGAATTGGTGATATTGTTTGATATGATGCGGTTACATGAGATGTCATTTCAAGGACACTACGAGAACATTCCTTCCGAATCTCGAGAACTTGGTCACAACTTGAGAGAGCGTCAAATAATCTAGATATGAAGGTTCAAAAAAGTCGGACGAAAGTGAATAGTTATCCTACTGACCATATTTATGTTTTCGGGGGACTGATCCTCGCCGAGGTCCGAGGATTCACTTTCATATGCTACATCGTCTGAGATAGACGAACCCCCAGCTACAGAACACGTCCCAGAGTCCGTGTTGCTTCCGAGCTGGGCCGCTACTGCTCGTGAGATGTGTTTCAATTGTAGGTCTGCGGTCGTGAATGCCACCAGTTCGTCGGCATACACTGCATGGGAGTAAGCAACATCGTCTTCGAGGGCTGGGAGGTTGCGCTTCGTCAACAAATCCTGCATCAATGTTATGTGCACATTGGCTGCCTCAAGAGGCCGAGTCGTGGTAAGGCTGATCGAGATCAGCGGCACTACTCACGGGGGTTGGCACAAACTCGGACTGGGTCCGTGAACGGTATAAATACAAAGACGAAACAAACATACTAGACGGAAGAACGAAATTGGAAAGATCCTAACTGATAGCAAGAAAGTCTGCTCCGAATTCAAGTCGATAGTTCGTTGTAGCAAGAGATACGTAAACGCTGACTAGGCGGAACGACCTGCTCATCTAATCCATGAGGGGCGCCTCCGAACAAAATGGCGACTCTCTTCATGGCAAGCAACTGCGCACACGCGACGGTCAGACTAATGCCCAGTGATGATGGAATTCAAGAAGAGCGTACGTTGTGCGCTGCGTTGCTGTGATCGTAAAGACCACCAAAGAACGCAGGAGTGGCATCTTTGCCCACGTTCTTCTTCAGCAGATGGGGTCCGCCAGGATGCTTGTCGAAGAAGTCGCTGACGTCATGGATATACCCCGCGATGCAGATCAATGCCCGGGACTCTGCTTGTCGTTGATCTAAGAAGCAGATGAGCAGGAGTGGCTTGAAAAAGGTCTGACAAATCATACAGTCTTCCCAGGTAATGACCGGCAAATCCGGCTTCTCAAATGGCCAGGATAGTGCATCTTGTTTCTGGCGAAGGCGCTTGAGTTGGATGGTCAACTCGCCTTTCTGTACTTCGTTGTCTGCGAACCTCTGCAAGTGCACACGTCAAAGCTGACACAGTACAAACGAGAAACTCTGCTCACCTTGAGATGGGTCGCGAGCCCAAGCTTTTCACACGACCATAGGAACCATTTGGTCGGATCGTACTGATACCACTTGTAGCCATTGCGGTAATCCATAGGAAATTGGTGGTGGAAGTTGTGGTAACCTTCTCCCATAGTGATGATTGCAGTGAGCACGCAATCTTTCGGTGAGAGCTTGTCATCGTAAGGTTTGTCTCCGAGCCAATGGCACAGTGAATTGACACAAAATGTAGACTTTAAGTTCATCAGATTCATTCTCAGGAGGTATCCAGGAGGAAGAATACTGACATGCTGTACGAATACGAGACGAAGCAAACTCGTCCACACGAATCCACCTTGCCAATCTCCCCACCCGTACCCCGCCACTATGGTGGGCACGACGATAGCCATGATAAAGGCGAGAAGGAGATAGTACTTGTGTTGCCATTTGACGACTGGATTCGACCGCAAGTCGCTGACATCGGCAGGTCCGGGATTTCGCCTGGGCTTGAAGAACATCCATCCGACGTGGGAGTAAAGTAGACCCTTGCGGGCATCATAGGGATCGAGATCTGTGTCAGTGTATCGATGGTGGGCACGGTGGCCCCGAGCCCACCATGCAATAGAGCCTTCGACTACACCGGCACCAAGAATAGCGAGAATAACCTCTAGTGTCCTGGTAGCCTTGTAGGCGCGGTGGGTCCATAGCCGGTGATATCCAGCGGTTAATCCTTGAAAGATATTAAGTTACCACTAACTCTTCACACTAAGAAGCAACGTACCGAAACCGGTTAGGTGAGAGTAAATCACAAACCAGATGGCGGTATTGAGCCGCAGGGGTGTATACCAAGCACCGATGAGGCCAAGTGTTGGTGGAACGGTCAAGATGAAAACATGCAACCAGTGTAGTTCTCTGTACCAGTTGTTCCGAGTAATCGGCGGAAGTTCTGGTTGATGCGCGAGAGTGTATGACACGAAATTTTCTGGAACGTCATCAGAAGGTATATCATCTGGATTTTCTATGAACAGGAGTTCATGCGTCTTGGCCGCCATTGGAGATGTCACAAACGAGAGGGGCAGGGGGTGCGTTTGCTCCAGTTGAAGAGAATATCTTATATCATTGCCGCAAAAGCCAATCTAATTTGATGGACATATGTACCCCACTCGCCGACATGCTCAAAAGAACATCCGGATCTGAGTCAGTCTGCGGCTTGATTCGAACCTCCAACGCTCGTGACTCATCGAGGTCAGTAAAATGAGGTTTAATTGTTGTCACATCACCCAGAAAATTCCTTCCGTAAGTCGGATAAGTTGCGGTAGTCCTTCTGCCAAAGGTGTTTGTTCTATTGCGAATCTGCGCGCCTGAAGGGCGGAAAATTTTCATCCGGTTCAACTTGGATGGATTGCGTGATTAGCGGGGGGAGAAGAAGAGTTGTACTGGCATGAGACAAATGCCATGTCAACAAAAGATGGGTCACAAACTTTGCCGTACATCTGTCACGTGTTATGTAACCGCTCTGGCTTTTTACTTAGGTACGCGTTGTACGCGCGTCAAGATGAGCGCTGAGCCAGGCGTCAAGCTCTCAAGGATTGTACCAAAGGGTAGACTTTACGTTGCATATGATATTGAATCTTTCATTCTCTGACCGATTCTCTCTTCTGGGCAGGTGAACGTAGTTGCAACTTGGGAATTTCTAGAATCAGAACTCAGGCATGATGCCGAGACTTGTCGAATCAAGCCCCTTGAAGTTTTGCCTGTACGATTCTTTTTTGTTCGCCGCATTTCTTGAAATCCCAGCTGACGTGACCGCCCGCAAAATTAAGTGAGGAAGGTAGCTAAGGTTACCCAACTTTTCGATACATACTGGTCATTCATGATCAGGCGACCGCCCGCTCAATTGATCAAGGAGCCCTGTCAATTCAGCTGTTTTTGGGGCGTGGAAACGATCAATCTCGAGCCGCTTCTCGCCTTCTGCTATGACATACGGCACCACCATCTTTGACAGTCTGCCTTGAACGAGTCCCGCACCGCGTGACGCCTGCATTACAAGGTATTATGTAGGTGGCTATATTATCTTGTTATGTCCCGCGGCGTGACTACGCAGCTGTAAACTTAGTCGGCCAAGCGAGATAAAGTAGATGAATCAGGAGGTCACTTCAAAGGACCCCCGAAACGTATTGTGCATCATGACCGAACCACTCAACGTCCCTATCCCCCTTGACGGATCATCGGCCAGCAACGGGTCAGAAAACTGCGTTTCAAGTATCCACCAGCACATGAATGTCCGTCCCCAAATATCTTGGTCCAACTGGTGGAAAGAAGCTCAATGGGAGCGTTTCACACTGATCGTGATCATGCCACCGCTCGCTGCTCTGTATGCATGCTATACACCACTCCGAAGAGAAACGGCGATCTGGTCTGTTATATTCTATCTCATATCTGGCATGGGTACGTGGAATTCTTGAGCTGATGATGCCGTCCAAGAGATGCCTAACGCTTGAGGGTACAAGGCATAACGGCTGGGTGTCACCGGCTGTGGGCGCATCGGTCGTACAATGCCACGTTCACACTTGAAATAATCCTTGGGTTCATGTCTAGTGCTGCGGTCATGGGACCCATCATTTGGTGGGCACGTCTCCATCGCGCACACCATAGGTACACAGACACCGATCTCGATCCTTACAACGCAAAACGTGGGTTATTCTGGACGCATTTTGGCTGGGTCATCTTCAAACCGAGATGCAAGCACGGCAGAGTGGACATCAGCGATCTCATGAACAATCCCGTCGTGATGGGGCAGTTGAGTTACTATCCATGGGTGGTCCTCGTGTCCGCAGTCATCTTTCCGACTGCTGTGGCTGGGTTGGGCTGGGGAGACTGGCAGGGCGGTTTTGTTTACGCTGCATTGCTAAGGCTCGTCGCCGTGCACCAGGTCAAGTATTTCCCACCTTTTGTAGCACAAGTCAATATTAATCTTCCTTCGTAATCTAGACTGCGTCTTGCGTCAATTCAGTTGCCCATTGGATCGGTGAAACGCCTTTTGACGACAGACACTCGCCGCGAGATCATTTTTTGACCGCACTTCTAACCCTTGGAGAGGGCTACCACAACTTCCACCACCAGTTTCCCATGGATTATCGTAATGCGATCAGGTGGTATCAGTATGACCCCACCAAGTGGCTCATATGGCTGTTCCACAAGGCCGGGCTCGCTAGTCATCTAAAGGTGAGATAGAAGCGCCTTGATTCAAAATGCACGCCTTTTGACATTTGTACAGAGGTTCTCCGAAAACGAGATTGTGAAGGGTCAGCTGACAATGAAACTCAAGGAGCTCCGTAAAACACAGGACGCGTTGACTTGGCCCCTTCCAGAACGATCACTTCCGGTTCTCACCTGGGCTAGTTGTGAGCGATTACCCATCTTGTCTCGTAACTGGGCTAATGACAGAGAAGATCAATCACAGGCGAATTCTCGGGCGGTGATTTGTATCGCTGGTTTTATCCATGACATCGAAGGTTTCTTGGACGCCCATCCAGGCGGACGACATTTGTTACTTCAATACGTGGGTCAGGATGCGACATCGGCGTTCTTCGGAGGAGTATACACTCACAGCAATGCCGCACACAACGTAAGTGCATAAACTTGAGTGGATCTATCAGATAATTTTTTGTTGTTCCGTATGCTGAATCTTGATCACTACAGCTGCTTGCGATGAAGCGTGTAGGTATTCTCCGCGGAGGGGTTCCTCATATCTCGGAGGAAAAGATTGTTTCGCCGAGCGAATGGCTCCGCGTTGTGCATGTGAACGAATGTGGTACTTCGGCCTATGTTGTTTCCTCATCCTAAGAAGTACAGTTGTGGTTTCCCGCAACAGATACGTAACACGAACTACGCCACTGATTGCAGATAACCCATCTAAACCCCACTAATACATACCCGTTGTCACGGTCAACTCACTACATATGTACATAACTCCATTAATATTGATGCAGGGCCTCGGTGCTTACTAAAATGACATTCATCTTGAGTTTACAGTAGTCACATTATAGATGATTTCTGTTGCCACACAGATATGGAAAATAAGCAAGACTTGCTCCCTACTATCCAGAAACCCGCGTAGTACGTGTTGGGCTGTACAATTCGATGTGTTTCTTGAAGCTGTCGCTGTCTCTTTTGATGGTAATCGCGTTTCACATTACTGCATCTTCCCCTAGCATAAACGATTTCTCGTACGACGTACTTCCTAGTACTTGAAATCTCGATCGTGCTTCTTCAGCGCTTCAGCTCGGAGTCGGACGTGGCAGGCTAACCACGCCCGCCGGCACCACAGCCGCCGCTGGGGGGCTACTACTCAGTGCCATTGCTAACGAACGACTCGAATCCTCTTGCAACAGATCATGTTAGTACTGGGCCTTGACAGCCTCGGAGGTGCTAGCCCACGCCCTGTCCCGGGGAGACTCGGTGTTTGGAGACGCTTGGATTAATTGGGCGGCTGAGCGAGCGAGGTATCGTACGCGATCGTCTTGTACCCTGGTTGTACTGAATTACACCATACCTCCCAAAATCCCAAAATCCCAAATGGCCCCATCCAAGTATACCTACCTACTTATCTGCCAGTGTCTAACCTCTGTACCATCTTCCCAACCAACTTGCTATAAAGTAAATTATCGTAAACGACCGAATGCCAGAAGTGCGGTGAGCGTTGAACAAAGCGGAACTTCGTTCGCGGCGCCTATAATCCATCCGTGGCTACTCAATATCCATGCAGCCAACTATTGCATGATCCATGGCCTGAAACTTGGCCAAGTTGGCCCGACGCCGTTCCTCAATAGAACCACCCAGTGCTTCAATCCACCATTCATCCCCCTCTGGTACATCCCTCCAGCCGCCTTTCAAAAAACGCTTATACGCGTCCAGACTCTCCGAAGCGCTGCGCAGAGCGTGTGGATAGACCCAGTGAGGAGGAGGCAACCGTTGTGAATACGAACCAACTATAGGCGGTTTGGAGAACCCCTCGCAGGACAACACGATCGCGGGTGGGACAGTGATGCGGCCGAGCTTAAAACATACGCGAGATACGGCCAAGCAGTTGAGAGTCTGGAAAGTTGTCTTCCCACTTGCCAGTGGAGATTCCACGTAGCTGAATCGGGGGGTGCTGGCGCCGTCGCTATCGCTGGTATTGCCCGAATGACTTGACTCCGACTGGCCAGTTGTCGTGGATCTTCCCAGACTCGTCGGACACGGGTCGAAGCCGGTCGCCGGTTCTCCTACTACTTTTGTAGTACTACTAGACGAGGCATCCCGCAAAGGTGACGTAAATCGGCAAACAAGATATAGCTCCGAAGACGGGTCAATAACCGCAACACAGATCCAAGAAAGTGAGAAAGAAACTCACCCATTTGTCGTCCCACGTCCCGATCGATAAATCAACCTCGTACCTAGCAAAGCGAGGAATTTCACGAAGAAAGCGATAGTGCGTCGCTGCATTACAGCCCTTTGTGTTAGCGACCTGGGAGACATGATGAAGTCGAACAAAAAAAGGCTCACAGCTCAAAGCAACCCGTCCGCCAGCACCCACAAAGGTCGGCAATGCTGCAACAAATTTCGAATAAACAACATCGCGAGTCTAATACGTTCCGTTAGACAATGGACCATGTTGGACTGAGACTTCCAGATGTCCGACAGACCTTTGCGTAATTGGAGTTGCTGACATGACCGAACCAGTCGGTTTCATCGGGACCTTGGGTATCATTCAGTATCAATACTTGGAACCAGAGGATACAGGGATATCCTTCATCGCACGAACGGATCAATACTCACTTGCCCAGGAACTGACTGTAGCACTGAACTCGAATGGATTGGCACCGACGGGACACAGGGACTCGAGCTGATCGATCACGGCTCGGTGTCGAGCGAGCGAGGGTTGCAGCGTGATTGCGTGGTAGAGAGACAGGATGCGGTATCTCGATCGCAGGATTCCAAGCGGCAGCATCACTCTGACTGTAGACATTCGTTGTGAGCACATTCCGAAAATAGAAAAACGAGGCTTACGATGCCAAACCAGAGGAAAAGAACGAATGTTGACAAGCAGAATAAGGCCTATCACAGCGCCCACGATGCGTAGAACCGGAAGCCCGAGGACGAAATTGGCGAGGCGTATGCAGTAGTAGCATGTGTTCGGCACCCAACTTCTTTGCGACAGATGTTGGGGAATTAGCGAGCATAAGGAACAGGACAACGCGGTCATCTTGCCACGGATACGACGGGAGTGAGTCGCAGTAAACCGTTGAGCCCAGTGGTCCAGAGAACGAGCGAAGCCGGGAAAATGCTAACTTGCTTCAAACTTCGGGATATCACCCCAAAACGGCTCCCAAAACGGATGGTCCGACTCGTCCGAGACTACGAAAACGTGACCGAAGTTCTTCAAGTTGGGCTATACTGAATGCAGGTTGCCTGCCAGGCAGCTTCTGCCGCCGTGCCAATATGAACGGAAGTCTGAATTTGTACTCAGTATGTAGCAGCATAAGTACCTCGGTTAACTGTAACGGGTAAGATCAGTGACAGAGAGAGCCGAGCCACCGGTGCGGCGTGACCCTGAGTTGAGAGGTTATTAATTTAAGGTAGTATACATACCGAGGAATTTCCAATTAGAATAGTCCCACAAAAAAGTATCGTATGACCCTTCGCTTCCTTTTTCCACACGAGATTTGAGAGTTCTGATTGGAGGAGAGTAGATACAAGAGTGCGTTATGATAGGCTCATGTGCTAAACACTAACCGGATATTAACGTTCAGGTAATGACATATTGGGTTTGTAGAGTACGGGCTCAGGCTGACAAAAATGTATCTTTAGTGTCAACAGTAACACACACATATATTCAACTGAGATGTAGAGGCCCGACACCTCAGAGGTTAGATACGTGTAACATCGGGAGTGGGCCTTGTAGGTATCTATTGGTGCCGAAGAGGCGCTGCCTTAGAAAAGAAGCGCCAGGCGAGGCTCATCTGGCACCTCATATGAGGCTCTCGAATGGATTCAGGCCCGACACCTCAGAGGTTAGATACGTGTAAGCATCGGAAGTGGGCCTTTTAGGTATCCATTGGTGCCGAAGAGGCGCTGCCTCAGGTGCATTTCGCATGCGACTCGGAGTTTGAAGCACAGTAATTTATCGTTCAGCCATTAACCGAGTCTGTAAATTCGGATAAATGAGTCAAGCTTAAGGACATAGCACCGCTTCAGAAATACCGGCTGCAGCTGAAGGACTGACCGACTCCGCTGCAATCGCCCCACCATGATCAACTTGCTTCTAGGTTCGACATTCGCACTTGCAAATGGTGTCCTTGGAATTATTTTATTACTCATCCCACCCGTCCTCTGCATTGTTTGCCTCTATGAGCTTTATGCAAAGTACAAAGCCCGCCATTTGCCACCAGGCATGTCTGGTCTTTTGTGTCTTTTCGAGTTGCCCAAATTTGAAGATAAATCATGGTTAAGGATTCTCGAACTTAACCAAAAGTATGGTATGTCGATCCATGAGCACTTGAGATGCAGTTGAACGCGACTAATTGTTATTGAATAGGTGATCTTGCCTCGTTCTCTCTATTGGGATACAATATCATTCTCATCGGCTCTGCCAAAATCGCGGAAAATTTGCTCGAGAAACGTAGCATCAACTTCTCTGACCGCCCTCAGTCGGTCATGTGTGGTGAACTCTCGGGATGGGGAAAGATCATGCTCCTTTGCAACTACAATGAGTGGTTTCGCACGCACAGAAAGTGGATCGCTCAGGATATTGGGAGCTATGCCACCGTAGCCAAGCTGCATAGGATGCTCGAGTTCGAGACTCGACGATATCTCCGATGCGTGCTCGAGGACCCGGAAAGAACTCAGGCCCACGTTCGAAAGTGAGCTAGATCTAATTGCCTGTTATTTTTGCTGACCGTCGTGCGCGTTTAGAAACTTCACTTCAGTAATCTTGCGCCTCTCGCATGGTTATGTAACTCGGGAAGGGGATGACCCGCTTGTTGATCTGGCCCATGAAGCAAACTCACAGCTGTCCATAGCGACTGCACCAGGCGCCTATTATGTCGATATCCTTCATTTCTGTATGTCGTCTCGTCTCAGCATGCGCAAAGACTTTAAAACCTTTTTCAGTGAAATACATTCCATCGTGGTTTCCCGGTGCTGGATTCAAGAGAAAGGCAAAGAAATATGCACTCGTTCTACGGGACCTCGTGGAAATTCCTCACAATTATGTCAAGTCTCAGTTGGTGAATTATTTCGTCCGTCATG
>JBBPOK010000447.1:0-24901 GCA_038091415.1 Leccinum variicolor
ATTCCCCATGGTCGATAACCTTACTGAACTTCTTTCCTCGAAGTTCTAGACCCTTGTGGTCGCTCTACACACCTCTACCTTCTTTTCTTCGAGTTGTGATTATTTACAGCCACTCGACACAAGCCTCGGAGTCCTCTGTTCTGTTTCCCTTGGTTACTCACAGTGGACTCCAGGTCAGTAGCTCATTGTTGTTCACTCAATATCATTCTTGGTTACTCACAGTGGACTCTAGAGTGCTCGAAAGTCCCTATCTAGTGGTTATCCACCCCTCACAAGCTTTCTGCGCTTATCATCGTTGACATGTATGTTCTCAGCATTCATAAGGTGCCAGTTTGTTTGAGTGTTACTTTTGCCAATTATTAAAATCAGTCATGTTCAAATGATTGTGTGGAGTGAATACTCACCATGGCTCCCCAAGACTTGTTGTGAAGTGGCACTCGTAACCATTTCATTGCACTTCCTCATCATGTCGGGTACTATGTGCCACAACTAAAAACACTTAGTTGTGCCCGGATCAATCATTACTTATGAATTACCTGGATGACATTGCGGTATTTGCAAGTCCTGTTCTCACTCGTTTTGCCTGCTCGAATATTCCAAATCATGACAGTGTCTGAGCCGCGTGGCTGTGGGTTTACAGTATTGAGAAATCGGGCTGCCACCTGTGCCTGTGAAATGAAGGACTCTGTGGGGTGGCCAAGAGATCCGTCCTCATCCTCGTTCAGCCATGAGGGCAGCAGTAATCAGATAGTGAAGCGATCGATGCAGCAATTGAAATTCTAACATGTTTACATATTTGTACATATAGACATGAGATCCGTCCTCATCCTCGTTCAGCCATGAGGGCAGCAGTAATCAGATAGTGAAGCGATCGATGCAGCAATTGAAATTCTAACGTGTTTACATATTTGTACATATAGACATGCAAGCAAAATAGTCCAAGCTCATATCGGCTCAGCAAATGCGACTAGATTACTTCTGATCTTTATACACCAGGTCGTCTTCTTTGTTGGAATCCGAATTATCTGAATCACCTTTGAGAATGTTTGTTATCTGATCAAGTTGTGTGTTGTCAGTGATGACAAGCGCAACCAGTTCATCAGCACAGGTGGCATGATGAAAAAGAAAGTCTTCAGTGTCAGTGTTGATGTCCCGAAGCTTCAGGACCTGTCTGACCCAGTCCTCTTCCTCATTAGCTGTTCTGCGTGATCCCCCTTTCATTGCTTAAAACAACACCATACGAGACGCAGTTGCATGTATGTTGGCTTCACACAACATGATGCGGTGTAGGATAGTGTTCTTAAAGTCAATTTTGGAGATGTAGGCATTCTCGATCACTTCGCCGCCGTCGCATCCTCAGCACAGCAGATATATCTTTCGTTCAAAATGTAATCCAACACGACTCCGAGGCTTGTGTCGAGTGGCTGTAAATACTGGTATACAACTGGCAGCCACAATCAGCCACAATGGTGGGAAAGTAATCACAACTCGAAGAAAAGAAAGTAGAGGTGTGTAGAGCGACCACAAGGGTCTAGAACTTCGAGGAAAGAAGTTCAGTAAGGTTATCGACCATGAGGAATCCGATGGTGATGGTTAGAAGTAGCGCAAAGCGCTAGAAAGTATACAATCAAGTAAAAAGATCAAAAAAGGGCGAAATCACCAAAAGTAACACATACAGGCGGACTACATAAGGTGTTACCTACATACATTCTAAGTGACCTCATGTCTACATAATGATATAAAGGAGTGACTAGTAATGGAATGGTGACGCCATGGGAATGTAGTGACGTTGAGGAGCTCAAGATGTCATTTCAAAGTTTCGATGTTTTTGACATATTTCCCACGCTTCTAGGAGGCTTATTTGACTCCTCCTGCCTTCCATTCTCGGTGGAATGTCTTGAAACTGATAATAGGACTGTATCTATATGCCTTCCACAGTGCTGTGAATTTGCCCTGACAATATGTGCAATATATTATTTTCTATTCCCCAACAGCTGAAAATGTCAAAATGGTGATTTGTGACCCATGAGAGAGCCCAGTAAGTTAACTAAAGTGATAGAACTCATGGGAATACATGTAGAAAAATGCCATCCATATTTTCGAGCCATCAGCATCCTGTGTGTGTCTGCATTGAGCAAAAAGGGTCAGGAGGAGACCATCTCATCACATTAGAGGCTTTTATCCTGGTCACAAGTCCTTCTGATATGTTGTAGATATATATAAATAAAGGGGATGTGGGGATGTACTCTTCAATCCCATATGTTGAAAGGGTCAAAAATGCGAACATGTTTTCTGTTTTCCCCCTATTTTTTGGTTCATCTCATACAACAATGTAAAGCCTCATTTAAGTCATGGAAATGGTTTATTATAGCATATATATTTAATAATATGTCTATTCACTCACACAATGCATAATGCCAGGGGAAAGCAGGGAATAAAGAGGAAAACATTTAATGAGTGAGATTCCCAAAATGGCAATGTAGTAGGAGTAGTGGCTGCATTTGGTACGCTTCTTGATTATGTAATCATATAGATGGTTGAGGCAGAAGCCCCTGTCAAGAAAGGCGCAGTGTCCCAACCTGGTCCACCACTCACATCAACAGCTCAGTGCTCAGCGATCTGAAGAGAAGTATTACATCCACAGTGAAGGTGATAGAAGACTTGTTGTTGGCCATGGTGGAGAATCAGGATGTGGCAAGCTTGCGGTAGTTATTTCTCTACCAAATTTGTAAGTAGCATGTACATTTGGATTGTTGGGATGAATCGCACCATGGTTTTGGCTTCTATTGCAGCTCTACCGAACTTGTGATACAAGTCTTAAGTAAGTTCAAATGAAGCTGAACTAATTTTATACCAGCTGCCATGCTCTCTGTCAGAACCTGACTACCCATCATCCACCACCCAGTTCAGATTGAAATGACAACGACCATAGGTAATCCATAGATAGAGAACCTGTACATGCTAAATGACTGTCAGTAAGGACAGCCATACAAGGGTAGTGAGATACACTCAGCGGAGATGCTCAAGCTTGTTTGACATCTGTTCCTGCTGGTGCTGGTCCAGCACAGCCAGGAAAGGCACTGAGGAGAACAGGTCATGCCTCAGTGGGTGCAGTTCAGAGGAGGTGAACATCTATTCTCCTCAAGCGTAAAAGTGTTGTATAGCCCATGACAATTGGCAGGGATGAAGGAGGTAAGGCTGTGGGGTGTTGATCTGGAAATTGATACCTTGACTTCTTATCCTACACACCCGCTTGCCAGTAGGCTTAGGAACATGGGTCAACCATTACCGTCACCCAAGTGTGTTTTTGCAGATAGAAACTACTTATAGTTACACTGACAATAGGGTCAGGATCATGTTGGTGTAATAACAATTGAAGGGAACAATCAGTATACTACACAACGAAGATGACTAACCCTAAGGACGAAAGCCACCTACAGTTTGATTGGACATGAGAGGGATGGATCAACCTACTGGGAAAAAACAATACCCAATTGTATGTGGAGTTTATTATCATTAGACACACCTGACAGTCCACAGAACCATCCACACCTTCAGTAGATCCCGGACGTTGCTTATTTCTTAATGAATTTATTCGCCTGAAATAGTGTGGTGGTCAACAAGAGTCCTGTGGCTGTGGTAACAATGAAGTACCTCAATACTGTTGTGAAGACTGTTTTGGGACACACCTGAGTTGCTTACCATGTGTCCTATTGTGTCATGTGACTTTGCCACTGCACATAATTGAAGTATGAACATCAACTTGAACATTGTATTGACTAAATGTTAATGAGTTGGGTATAGAAATGGAAAATTTTGAATGTGTCACCTTTAAGGCATTGGGTCTTTGAATTCAACTGGGCCACCCACCAGGAGTGTCCTGCCAAAAGACTGAAGGACCGGACCGGACCGAACCGAAAAAGACCGGTCCTGCGGTTTTTTTCGGTCTTGGTCTAGTCTTTTCCAAATCAGGAAATGCAGAACGGCAGTGTCCTCTCGAATGAGGTCTAAGCTCGTTCAAAGCGAACCGGATTGAGGGTTGTACGAACCCAACATAGTGTCTTTAGTCTGAGTTGCTATCTCGGGATTGATCACGCAATCAACGGCTCTTAACTGAGCAAGCAATTCCCTTAACTCTGGGATCTGAGTATATGTACGACGAGACGCGGCAGCAATGATATCGATGAAGCCCCGAAGTGTATGGCAGCTTTGATCTAATGAAGTAACCGAAGTCCGGTCGGACTGTCGGACCAGCACTCGGGGGCTGACGACCACACTTGGAAGAGAAGAAGATTGTAAGATGGAAGTGAAGGACTTTGGCAATATGCTCAAGAGGTCAAAGCTGGGTCCACCAGCTATGACCGACTCGAGTATTTATACATTAGGACTATTCTACTGACATCCAGACTACATGAGGTATGACCTACATACATTCCAAGTGACGGAATGTCTACATAATGATATAAGGGAGTGGTTAGTAATGTAATGATAGTGGAAACATCATAGTAATGTAGTAACGTCAGGGATGAGGGTTGAGGGGTAAGTCACCTGTCCTTAGTCCGAGTGTCGGTATGTCCGGACTGTAGTCCTGGCTATCGCTGATGCCGGACTGCGGTCCGGACTGGGTAGTCGGTCGGACTAGACCAGCGATTTACAACAATGACAAGCAGAAAATGAGATGAACATCTACTCGAAGATTGATTGAACACTAAGCAGGCAAGGTATGTGCATTCCTACTATTGAATCATCCCTATGCTCCTTAATGTACATTATCAAACAGAGCAACTACTCTTGTGGAAAAAGAGAACAGATCTTCATCTACATTCAAGTATATATCTAATCCTTCTACACTTTGACTATGCACCATAACTAGCAATCTGGAACAATCAAACAAACTGTCTGAGCCTGTTACAAACTTCTATTTTCTACCTTCATTTTCTTACTTCATCAGTCACATGACCTGCTTAGACAGCATCACGTGACCTCTTACATCAGCTTCACTGTTTACTTTCCTTTCATGTTACATGACCCACTTAGTCAGCATCACGTGACCTGTACCTTTACCCTTGTACCACTAGTTGGACACTTACCATATTAGATAGCATAGCAGCCCTAAGCTGGTCTGTGCACATGTACCAGTAGTATAAATACTTGAATGCAGCAACCGAACAAGCCAGTCTTGTTCTGGTTGGATTCTCTCCATTCTATACATTCCCTCCCAGTGTCTTTGTGATTATTGAGGTGCCATAGTCCTTGTTGGATCTACTAGGGTTGCCTTCATAAGAACAAGACTACTTTTACTATCCTACTTCACTTGTCACCAGTACATCATGACAACAACTTTTTTTCTACATTGCTGTGTTATAGTTGGATCCCAGACTTAAGGGAGAACCCTCACATCAGAGGATAAATGAGACCCCTTGAGCAGGCAACCCTTAGGTAATTACAAACACCTTGCAAATTGTATCACAGGACTGTACATCCCACAAACTCATTCACTTTGCGAAGGCTACGACCTCATTCGAGAGAACATGCTTCGCCACAAGTAATCGTATATTACCCTACCCGGTGCATAGTGAGTCAGCACATGCTTTAGAACAAGTGTAATTGTTATCTAGGCTGCGTGTGGTATAGCCTACATGACTTGCGAGTCTTACCTACTACTCATCTACTTGATGGAAAACAGATATCACCTGCACACACCATCCTCCACCACCAGAAAGTCGTCCTCGTCAGACGACCCGCTGAAGAAGATTTTTCTTTCAGATCCGAGTTAAGTGACTCTTCGTGAGATCCTCCTCATTATATGAGCATCACACTCATTGTCCTAGTTAGCAGTTTCTGTTTCACATACTGCTTCTCTGTCATCGCCTATCTCTTCTACCACTTATCCAATCAAGAAAAAAAATTCACCTCAAGCTATCCTTAGCAGGAATTGAATATCGTCTCAGCTTCCTCAGTTCTGATTACCAAAGGCCCACTGAACTTGACCCATATGTAGATAACACTCAGTGGAGTGATAACGGTTGGGAACAGACCAAATACCAAACTGCCCCTCAAGACTCACAGAATTGTCTGCTGAAGAACTCCAAGCGCTTCACGAAGCACACGACCATGTCCTAACCCAGTTCTTGCAGAATCAGGCACTGAACACCAAGTAAATCACCTATCATAGCTTTGGAGTCGGACTTCCTGGGATGATGTCTATCTCGCTGTGCGAGAAACTCTTTCAGTACCTCATCTCCGCCTCCTTGAACCAGAAGATGAAGACACCAATGACACCTTTATTGGCGAGTGGCCCTGTTGGCTACAATTCGAATTCTTTAGAACTGCACTCGAGGGACATGACTCCCAAACTCTTGTTGATCCCCACAACCTTTACACCTCCGAAGTAGAATTCCGCGTCCCCGACTATGTCCGACCCAGGGTACTCAATGGACGTAGGTCAATCAAGTTCATTGAGGCAGCCAGCCTAACCATTGTTGTAAATCACCTCTAGTCCGACCTACCGATCACAGTTCGGAGCACAGTCTGGCATCACCAACAGCCAGGACTACAGTCCAGACATACTGTCACTCGGACTAAGGTCAGGTGACCTACCCTCAACATCACTACATTACTATGTTGTCACCACTATCATTCCATTACCACCTATTCCCTTATATCATTATGTAGACCTGATGTCATTTAGAATGTATGTATGTAATGCCTCATGTAGTCCACATGTATGTAGAATAGTCTGGTTGTATAAATACTCGAGTCGGTCATAGCTGGTAGACCCAGCTTTGACCTCTTGAGCTTTACGCCAAAGTCCTTTGCATTCTCTAAGATACATCTTTCATCTTTCCAAGTGTCATCATCAGCCCCCGAGTGATAGTTCATTAGTCTGACCGGACTTCAGTTTACATCAGTCATTGTGATAGGGTAAGAGCAGTCAAGACTGTGGGGTTTTGTAGTATGAGGTTACCCCTATCATAGCAGGAGGCTAAAACTTGAAGGGAATTAAAAATGGTGTGAGCCACCACATGATACCATACTAAGCTGCAATATCTTCCATCATTCTGTAAATAAAATCTTTACTGTGACTACAAACCATAAGAACGCAAGGCAGTAGGGGAATCCAAAGCAGCTTGAATGTTCCTTGCTTCACGGGAGTTGGGAGAATGTCCCAACACCTGCAAGTCGATGAGTGGATTTTTACTAATAATGGTTGTGATGATCATTGTCATTTATCCGAGTCAGAGGGGCCTGATAGTACATCATGATTAATACACACCCCTTAGTAGAAACAATTGGTGAGGACATGCAATACAATGCTTCATTATCATGATAAGTAGTAAACTATACTTGGATCTGATTGCTATAGCTTTTCCAGCTGTTCAGTCCATGCCACCACCTCGCGCAACGCCCACTTAATTGCCAGAGAGATGCCAGTATCTATCCGTGAAGCATGATTAAGCTGTTTAACGTGATCAGCTCTGAACTGGAGTGAGAAGAGTGAAAACAAGATGGACCAATGACACCATTCGCAAGCAACATGCCACTTTCACAAGGCAGCTTACCTTCAAGAGAACTAGGCTACGCCCAGCACCGCTACAGCTGCTGCCTTGAGGTCACTCAAAGAGGCAATTAGAGCATACAAAGAAAAACTAGATGAGTCACAGTATATAGGTACTCAACTTGCTGGTTTGATGTGACGTGAGTTCTGATGCTGATGAATCATTTAGGTGCTGAGTAAGTGCTTCTACTCTGCTCTGCTCTCATCCCAATTTTGCCAGTACTCACTGAGTCGGTTCTGTTCTTTGTCGAATGCAGACCCAAAAAATTGTCACTTGAAGGTTCTCAGAGAGTGTACACGCACTTAACTCGTGTATTTGATGATGACGGCAGAGTTCTCCTTGTGGATCACCAGTTCATTTAGGTACCGAGTAAGTGCTTCTACTCCGCTCTCATCCCAATGTTGGAACTCACCGAGCCGGTTGTGTTCTTTCTCAACCTTATTGTTGAATACAGATTCAAAAGGCTATCAATTGACAGTCACGTCATGGATATCAGGAAATGTCACAGTGTCCAAGGAGAAAATTTTCAGCGGGGCTACTCCTCAGGCTGCCAGCAGTCATGGTGTCAGCATGCCAGCTGACAATATGTCCACTAGTGGCGCATCAATTGCTACACGTAATAAATGCAGCAGTCAGAAGCACGCTAACTGGTGGGTCAGACCAGCAATCATGTTATTGTACTGCTAATTTCCACCGTGCTAGATCTTGGGTCCGGTTCATCCACTGGCAGTAGATACTATTATGGATGATACTATGGCTAGTGACTCGGAAGACAATTACACCTAGTGTTTTAAAGTCCGGTCTGGTCCGGTTTTTTGCCTAATTTGTGCAAGAATGAGACCGAACCGGTCCTGGGAATTTCCTGATATGGAAAAAACCGGACCAAGACCGATAAAAACCAAAAAAACGGTCTTTTATGGTCTTTTCATTGGTCCAGACCGATCCGAAACCGGTTTCTCTGTGGCCAAAATTTAGAATGCATTCTTGGCTTCCTGTCCATATTTTTTCTATGTCAATCGGTTCACACGCGATTGAGATATGATTATTTCAATATTACATGTTATTATTAAGATTATTGAGTGTAGAAACCCATTTCTACAAACCGCGTAGCGTGGGAATCGCGGTTAGAGATGGCTGTACGGAATATAGCTGAGGTCCATATCATTAATCCCTGCTATTAATGACGTCATGCAGTCCATAAACAGTAATAATACACCCAATTCCCAGTTGAATGTCATTTTGAAGGAGGGATTTACAGAAAATATCATAACTTGGTCAAATAACATCCTAAAAATGGGCAAAATTACAGTAAATACCCTGATATAGTGCCAAATAGGGGGTGATATCGGTCTTGCCAAAAGACTGGTCTTAACCGGTTTTTCATTGGTTTTTCAATTTTCCCAAAATCAAAAGACCAAGACTGATCACAATGAAAATCTGGAAAGACTGGACCAATCAGGACCAGTCCCAATCGGTTTGGTTTGGTTAAAAACCGGTTTTTCGTCCGTCTTACAAATCATCAACCCTTGAGCACCGTGAATTGGATGTGGAGGTTGTCCCTGACTGTGAGCTGGGTGGTTTGGGAGGCATGGAAGATGATGTACTAACTATGTCCCCTGCTAGTAGTCATTCCTTCGGCTCCCAAATACAAATTTGCCCCACTCCCTTCCGAGTCCATACGTGATAGTGAACCTCCTAGCTCACCCCCTGGTGGTGAGACCATCAATATGGATCGAACTACAACAATGGTAAGTCGAACTACCTGTGCACTTTACTAGTTCTGACTTCAAACCTACATGCAAATAACCGTAGGTGCCACTGTCAAGCCTCGGATGAGGAACTCCAGCCCCAGGCCACCACCACAAAAAAAAATGAAATTGGAGGAAAGCACCTCAGTCACATCCCTCACCGACCTCATCAAACAATTACACAGTGTGGTCCAGATGGCTATATCATCGACATCGAGAAGAAACAATATAGCAACAAGGATCTTCCCGTCCCAACCAATCACTATTGGTCCAGGACATTTATCTCAACTGCTACTCTGTAGTGCAGCATGCAACCTAACATGTAGTAGTATTTAACCATCTAGAAAAAACCTGACTTGCCAATGTTTGTAGATCCATCAACCACTTAGCAAGTAGTGCAGCAGCTTCGGCTCAACTGCCCTCGCTATAATGATTGATTTCTTTTCAAAGATTGAGGATGATACTCACATACCAAGTGCTGATCATGTAGCAAGTGTTACTAGACGAGTATCATCTCTTAAGGGAAGATCTAGATGATTTAGAGTCACAAGGTTTATACCGATCTGCTTTCATGATCAGATTGCTTGCGTTGACTCATTTGAGTGACATTGTATCATATGTTGATGTACCTGGATGGGACACTAAAGCTATGGCCGCCGGTAAAAATGGCAAGGGGGTCATTGCTTTGGCAGCGGCTGCGGTATGCATCACATTATTTTATGTTACTCGTGCTCACAACATGATACTAGTTGGAGCATGCTGTCACCTTGATCGTAAAGGGAACAATTAGTATGGAACAGATGTTGCAAAAGAGTGGGATGGCAGCCACCACCAGCATGGACAAGAAAATGAAAGTCAAGCTACTGTGAGTTCTTAATAAGTAGACAGGTCAGGAGACAAGTTCTCATTTGTGAACTGGAATTGTGACATGGAGGCATATAAGGAGTCCATCCAGAATCCAAGTTGAGGACCAAATTTTGTGCAGGAGCTCTTCGAAGCTGTATATGCTCTCAAGTTTGCAAGGAACAGGAATAGTAGTACTGGTGAGGGGAGTGGAGATAACCTCGGCAGGCCTGGTGCAATGAAAAATCCCCATGTGATTCTTTGTGAGATTGTTTTTTTAGCTCGTAGATAATTCTAACCAGCTTTTTCAGGATTCTGGTTCTAGTCCTCTGAATCATGCTTGCCGCAAGTTGTCTCACTGTTCATATCACCATATCCCTACATTACAGTGATCGAGTCACAGTTATAATGTGTCATGCCATGCTATTTGTGTTTGTTGATTTTCATCCATATATGTCTGAATATGATTGACTTAATATGCTTTTTTAGCTCGTATACAAAAATGAAATCATGTTTTTCTTCCTTTTTTCACAGTTGTGGGTTTCAAAAAAGTGTGAATTAAACAAAATAAGTTACTGACTCTCCTTGTTGTGTGCTTTTTCAACACATCATTAATTTATGCTTACATAGTGAAAAAAAATGAATAAGTGTAAATAATTGGCACTCTATTTTCCTGATATACACGCCCATAGTATTCGCATGTTAGTATAGCCTCCCTAGCACGGACCAAGTGTAAGTAGTATAAAATGTGAATACAGCCAACAGAACAAGCCAGTCTTGTTCTTGTTGCATTCCCTCTGACAATGACGACTCCCCATCCTTGTATTTAGTTCAGGTGACCATTTCTAGGTGGCTCTTAGCCACTATTTTCCTGTGCAAAATAGTAGCTAAGAGCCACTTTTGATATGGGGACTCCCAGGGAGTCTATTGAAATTTTGCCAAGACCAATTTTCAACTGTTTGGATGCATTATGTCAGCAGCCACCAAACAAGTGGGAGTCCCTCAAGGAGTCCCACAACAATCATGGGATTCCCACAAAATTGAAATTGTCTGAAAACCATTTTAGGAATGTTTGGATGGATTATGTCATCATGACCAAATAGAGGGACTTCCACTATGAGTTGAGGGAGTCCCACCATGAGTACTGAGGAAGTCCCATTGAGAGTGGAGGGAGTCCCACTTGAGTAATGAGGGAGTCCCATTTGAGTGCTAAGGGAGTGCTACAGAAGTTCCAATAAGGTTGGAGGAAGTCCCACTTCACTGCCAAGGAATTCCTACATAACTGAGTGTAAGTATTTTCAAGATCCATTGAGATTAGACTAGAAGTGGTCGCCTGAAGTGATACCCCCAGCACAGTCTTAATTTTTTAAAAGGACCTCTTGAGAAATGAGTGCTCGAGAAGAGAAATAAAATTGAAGATGTGTGGGAAACTGACAAAAAACATCAGAGACTTGCAAAAACATACCAGGAACACACCATTGTGGTGGAAGGAGTTTACTAAGAATATAGGAGAGGATAACAGACCCAGATCGAAAGCTAAACAATCATTCCTTCATGCTTCTTCCTTGACTGCACTTCTCATTCTGGCTAGATTAATATTCCACCGTGATGGCAAGACACTACCACTTTTATTAATAATAGAAGGATTTTGTTTACAAATGGCGGAAAAATATACTAATCCAGTATGCCACCTTCAGTCCTCTCTCCATGATGACTTTCAACTCAAGTTCCTACAGAGCCACAACCAAAGCAGATGTTCATAATCAAACAATATCAATGCATACATATAGTATTAACATTGAGTGTATTTCTTACAAAATATCCACACTTCCCTAACTATTTGCTGTTATAGAACATTGCGTACTTCATGTCAGGTCTATACTTCGCAGTCAATGAAAATCAACCGATCTTTACAGAGGTTCAAGTTGTTGTCGATCACGGTCACCCTTTCGTATCTGCCTTGATCACTTTGCTCTTTCATACCTATATGATTTCTCGACCTATGGATCCATTGCAAGCCCCTATCACTATACTTCAAGTTTCTTCACTGCTCCACAGTCATCTTCCGTGAAACCATACAACCTGTGCATCCAAAATGCAGCCAACTGCATCACGAGATTTCCTATCTGAAAAGGCAATATTCTTGCATTAAAAATGTTGGCAGGTACTGGGGAGTTTGTCAAGGTCAAGGTTAATGATGTGTACAAGTGTGCAGACTACTTATTGAATGCCATCACTGAATCCAGTGCTTTACTGTAAAAGCCACTGGCATCTCCTGTGGACTCGACACTCTCACCACCTCCACTGGCACTACCCATTCCCGAGCCCTTAGTATTCTTGGACTCAGAGATGGTGGGCTGAGCACAAGAACAAGGCGGAGGCTTTGGCTTCTTCATCTTCGCCTCACCTGCTTTTGCCTCTGCATCAATCTGCATCAATGCTAGACATTGGACTCCTTCCTGTGCAACCTTCTGTTTTACAGCCTTTGATTCAATGAGGTGTTTGTTGTTGGCCGCCTTTTCTTCCCTGGTACATCCTTTTTGAACTGTACCTGTTTCAAAAAGGATTTTAGCAGGATGCTTATCTGTATTCAATCCAGGTGGGGTACGACGGCTTGAGGCTACAGGTACTGAATCCATGGCTAGAAGAGTAGAAGGCAGAAGATGGTTACAGAGGCTAGTGTTCGAAGGGGGCAGAGGAGCAGGAAAAGAGCAAGCCGCAGGTAATCAGTATGCTAAAAACTGGTATGACGAGGTGATGAAAATTGTTGAAAAGACACAATCTTTAGATGCATGCTGCTATCTATCCGACACTGGCCAGTATTGCACATGACATGTGCGCCATTCCTGCCTCCTCTGTGCCATGTGAACATCTGTTTTTGGCAGGTGCGGAGGTTGCTACAGACCACCATTCAAGACTCGGGTCGGATCGGTTTGAAGAACTGCAGTTCATGAAACATGCATGGTGGAAGAGTGTTGTTGACCATGCAGCTATAAACACATCTGAGATTTTCCTCGAGGAGTTCAAGGAACTCCTCCACATGGATGAACTGTTTGCAGGTCATGATTCAGAGCTGATAGTTATCGAGTAGTTACCTATTCGTAGTAGTTATAGTCGTGCCAGTGAAAACCAGTTTTGCATCGGTTTTGTTATCTCAAGTGTGGGGTGTAACTGTAACCATGACTGAGCATAATTGACTGGACCGACGGTTCGGTTATATTCGGTTACAGTCCAGTTAAGTTACAGTTTTGTTCTAGTTATGTAACTGGACTTTCAAACACTCGCCATCTGCAAGATCAAGATCAAAGACACCTACACCACACCACTCCGGTTTCCCTTGTTGCCTGTTGCGATGCACTTCATGGGAAGAGATGTTCTTAGTGAGGTCGAATTCAAGCAGGACTCGCAACAATCTACTCACAAGGTCGTTCATGACGGCATCACTTGGATCAATGTCACGGGGGTCAAATTACACCTCTGGCTTCATCTCGGAAATACTCCCATCGACCTCTGAATCAATTGTCCTGACCACATGGAAACTGCATATGCTAGTGGGGTACATTTTTTCCTCAAACTGACTCATGTGAATCCTGACTACCTACTTAACGCAGTCCCTCCACCCTATCCATTCTATTTCAGCTTGACTTGCCACCAGCCTGTGGAAGACCGCTCATACCCGCTACCAGGACTGGCACAACAGCCTCCTCAAGATCTGACGTTGACTCGGACTCGGACGACAGTGGTGTAGGAGGATCGCCATTGGATGAGGCAACTAACGAGTTAGGGTGGGCTAACCACAATGAGTCACACAGAGATGGGTCTGTCAATGAGTCCAAATGGATCAATCTTGGTTGAATGCACTGCATTTTTGTCTATACTGTTGATAGTATCATGTTGTCTTTAATTGTACGTACTTCTATTAGATATCCGGGTCATGTTATGTAATTCGAGTTGTTATATAATCAAGTGTGTATAAAAACATGTGGTCAATTTGAAATTACTTCTTTGACCCCGTTTCACACATGCCAAAGAAGCGGAAGAACCTGCCAGACTCACAAGTTCATTTTGACAGCGTCCGTGATGGCCCAATCAACACTCAGACCGATGACCCCAATTGCCCATGGCCCCAGCAAGTTGGGGCTGGCAAAGGTGGAGCTGTGAAGCAGTTGGAAAGATGTGGTGATGCAGTCACGCACACAGCACCCAAACACCTTTGTCTGGAGGTTCTTCTAGTGAACCTATCAACAAGATGGCACCTGCTCCTCCTCCGAAGAGGCATCAACACATGAACGCTCAGGCTAGCACGAGTAACAGTCGATCCAACTTGGTAAGTTCCACATCATTTTTGTATTCAATTTAGCCAGACTGAGGATAGCAGGCGGTCGTAACACCGACCAAGTATGCAGTCAAACCTTTGTTCCATTTAGGCAATTAAGTGTCTTGCTTTGGTTTCAAAGGCCCTCAGCCGGCGGACCAGCTTACGGACTCGGATAATGACGGGTAAGTTTTAGTATATCTTTGCCATAAAAGATATCAAACAGCAACTTAAACATGATTCTCCACCGGATACAAAGTCACCAAGTCTGTATATAGATCCACTTTATGACACAGCCATGCCCATACATCTAGTCGATCATGAATTGTGGCGAGAATTATTAAGTAGGTTTTGTGAATGTTTTTTCTGGGTACCAACTACTTAATCAATACAGGACTAGGAGGCGTTAAGCTCCTCGCAGACTCTGATGAAGATGGTCAGTCTGAACCTGACGATCAGGAACACGAAAACAACAATGAAAGATGTGACTCCAATGACAACTCACATGAGGACAAGGCTGGCGGCGATGAGGTCGAGATCAGTAATGAGAACAAGAAGAACAAGGGCAAGGAGGACAAAGAGGACAAAGAGGACAAAGAGGACAAAGAGGACAAGGAGGACAAGGAGGACAAGGAGGATGAGGAGAAGCAAGGTAAGTCGATATTCATTCAAATGCCCTTCTCAACTACCACCACTACTAGACATCTCCAGCGTCGAAGAGTTCGACATGATTAAGATGGTGAAGGATACGGGAAAACCTGGTCATATGCCAGTGGGGCTTTGACGACGAAGCAAACCATCTACTCATGCAGAATGAGCTCCCAGCTATACTAGTGGGTCGGGCGGACCAGAGGTTGAAGTAAGTTCATGTCCACAACCCAATGTCTGAGTGGTAACATTACGCGCCTCCCAGCTGATTGCTATAGCTATGCATGCCAGTGGCCAGTTTGTGCCCAGGTTCCAGAAACTCACACTGGAAAAACTAGGCAAAGTCACCTTCGGAACGACCCGGGACAAGATGCTTGTTATCGAGGAATGTGCCAACACTCGTGCTGTCACCATCTTTGTCTGTGGATCAAATAAGATGGTAATAGTAGTTTTCCATTCCATGCGCTCCACGCCACTTACCGTTTCTTCAGATCATGGATGAATAGTGTCATAAGGTCCAGTTGCCGGACCGAAAAAAGACCGGCAACCAAACTGAACCGCAGTGGTTGTGACCAGACTTCGGTTGCCAGTTGCGCCCATAATTTGAAAAAAATTTCAGTCCTGTTGCCTGATCAGAAAATACATAAAAAACCGGTTTTGACCGGTTACAACCACTTCAGCAATGGTACCCCTGAGGTGCCTATATATGGAGGCATCCCCCATAATTTTCCCACATTTTTACCATTTTATTTGGAATTTATATGTAGTAATCTATGTTTGACTTGAGAAGTAGTATACCTTGACCGCTATCAGGTTGATTCTTGCGATCAATGGGTGGGAGTGTAGCTATGGGTATCCCCAAAATATAGTCCGCTGGCGATGGTGCACCAATGTCACGTAGTCGCCTGTAATGTACCGATCAATGATTTGACTCGAGAAGTAGTATACCTTGACCACTATTTGGCCGATCCTCACGATCAATTGCTGGGAATGTAGCTATGGGTATCGCCGAAATATAGTTCACTGGCAACGGTGTGCTAATGGCATGTAGTCACCTGCGATGTACTGATCAATCCACTCGAGATTTAATGCTTCACTCGAAAATGCTCATATCTCCACCGGATGTTACCCGATTTACGTAAATATTTGGTCAAATGAAAGGTACAATTTCATACTACCTCAAATACAGCTACTGCTGAGCGCAAAAGTCACATGCCCCTGAGTGCGTGACCGGTTTCTGTTGAAACTGGTTAAAACCGGTCTCTAGACTGTACACAACCGATAACAACTGGTCTGGTCGGACATGATTTTGAAGTGCAATGCAACCGGTCCAGTTAGATTGCCTGCTGAAAAACTGAAAAAACCGAACTGGACCAGACCTTCAAACACTATCCAGGACCAGGATGAAGCAAAGCGGGCATTGCATGATGCTATATGCGCTGTCCGGAATCTTGTCATCAACAATAGAGTTGTTTATGGTGGTGGAGCCGCAGACATTAGCTGTTCCATTGCTGTGGCCAAAGCTGCCAACAAGGTGGACAAACACAATGTTCAGCATGAATTTCTGACCGACTCTGAATCTAGATCCCCTCAATAAAACAATATGCCATGCGCTCTTTTGCCGCTGCTCTCAATGCCGTACCCCTTGCTCTTGCAGAAAACAGCGGTCTCTCACCAATTGAGATGCTTGCCCACGTCAAAAGCGGGCAGGTAACAGAGAAGAATTCATGACTGTACTGACCAAAACAAGAATGGTACAGATCAAAGCGACTTTGCTTGCATATCAATGTCTCATTCATACCCGCAGACATGAAGAAGCAGTTCGTGTATGACCCACTGATCTCAAAACGACAGCAGTATCTGCTTGCTACACAAGTACATACATTATCTCGCCTCCTTTGCACTTCTCTGACCTCGGAGTTCCAGCTCATGAGGGCAGTCGGGTTTCGATCGATCGCACCCACCACTCGACTGCTGGTGTTGGTTTGATTTTGCCCCCTCTGCATCATGAAATATACTCTATCGAGGACCTTCAGTAGTTCATCTACGACCTGAAGTGTTCAAATTCGTGCGGGTGCATTTGGTCAAGCTTGTTGGAAGTTGGTGTAGGTATCGTTGCCAGTGGTGTTGCAAAAGCCAAAGCAGACTATATCCTAATCTCTGGTCACGATAGAGGGACCTGGTGCCTCTCATTGGACTGGTATCAAGTACACTGGTTTACATTGGGTTGGTCTTGTAGAAACACACCAAACACTTGTTTTGAACGACCTCTGGGGTCATGTCACTGTTCAAATGGACGGACAAACTCGGACTGGTCATGATATAGGAATTACTTGCTTACTTGGTGCAGAGGAGTGGGGCTTTGCCACTGCACTTCTCATTGCAATGGGATGCATAATGATGCGCAAGTATCACCGTAAATGAGAAGCATTCAGTTGGGGAATTGCTGCGGAGCAATTCCCCATTCGAAACCTTGGTGCAAATGCCATTGTAGAAGGAACTGGGGACTACTAGGGCTGTGAATATACCCCCGGCCGCAACTTCACAGTAGGAATGAGCGGAGGAATAGCTTATATTCTTGACACAGAGATCACTGTACTTCATAGCCTCATCATAGACCACTGTCACTATACTGGTTCGGAGGTTGCCAACCATGATTTCCATCACCTCCTTCCTCTGTTTGTGTGTAGTGAATTAAAGTGCGGTCCGGTCCGGTTTTTTGACCCAAAATTGAGGCAACTGGACCAGGACCGGTTGAAAGGGGTTCGAAAATGATTGCAACCGAGACCGAGACCGGTAGCAACCGGTCCAGAATGGTTGCACCCGGTTGCAAGACTGGTTTCAACCAGTTGCAACTAAAACCGGTCTCGCTCTCAGGGTCGTGTGACTTTCGAGCTTAGCGGTGGCTGTATCGGAGGTAGTACAGAATTCCAGCTTTGATTTGATCTATTATTTATGTTAATCAGATAAGATCCGATGGAGGTATGACCGTTTTCGAGTTATCAATGATTTGATCACTTGATCTATGTGTAAATCACATGCGATCACGTGTGTTTTACACTCTGGCGGTAGCAAACTAAATGTCGTACACATTCATTAATCTCGTTCCTTTTTAAATAGCTAGCCAGGTCGACCTCACTTTGGAGGGTCTCGAAGATCCTTTACTCTCCAAGCAGCCTAATCCAAATGTTCAACCACTACCACAATGAGCTTATTGTTGCCGACATTGAGGATTCCCTTATTGATGGTAGGTCGCACTGGCTCTCTAGCCGTGCATGCGATGCTCAACTGTACATGTGCAATGCATGTTATTCAGGACCGATTACGGAAACAATGAAGTTGCAGCCCATTTCAGCTATGGTGAGAAACCAACAGTCCATATCTGTTGCTGAGATTTATATAAAGGGTCCTGCCTTGCCCTTCAAATATAAGGTCACATTCACTCCCACTCAAGTGTTTGATACCTTCATCTTAGCTCTTCACTATCAACTCACATTCCTAGTAAGTTTTCTACTAGAGCCATTCCCTTATTTCCTCATACCCCTCGGTCTGCGCATAGAGATCTCTACATAGGATTTCTATACTGAAGTGGTTACATGGCACTCCCAAATCATGCCAGACCGGACCGGAACCAATGGCAACCGGACCAGAGCGGTTGCACACCAATTGCAAGACCAGTTATGACCGGTTGTCTGAGAAACCCGGTCTCGCACCCGCTGGCGTGTGACTTTTGCACTAGGCAGTGGCTGTATCAGAGTTAGTACGGACTTGTACCTTTCATTTGACCTAATTGCTACATATATCGGCTAACATCCGGCGGAGATATGACCATTTTCGAGTTAAACATAAAATCTCGACTTCATTGATCAGTACATCGCGTGTGATCACATGACATTGGTGACCCGTCGCTAGCGAACTATATTTTGGGGCTGCATATGGCTACGATTCGAGCTATAGATTGCTATATCTCGAGTCAAAACATAGATTATATGATATAAAATCCAAATAAAATCATCAGATGGTGGGAAAATTATGGGGAATGCTCCCATATATGGGACACTCAGGGGTACCAGTTGCGACCGGCTACAACCGGTTTCAGACCAGTTTTTTGAAATGTTTGAAAATAAGGCAACCGGACTGATCAAAATTTTAAGTGGGCACAACCCTCCGGTCTGGCAACTGGACCTGCAATCACTACTCCCACTACCTCGTCCCATGTGGATGTATGGTACCACCCTGAAACAAATGACACAATATGGTAGCACGATGCGACGATGGCCACAACAGCATACCACAACAGGACAATTAGGACACAGAACCACAACGGGACAAGGATGACAAGGACAGGGACGCAAGGAAGACGATGACAGGTAGAACAATGACAACAGGTCGTGGCTACATGGCACAATGACTTCCATGACGGCAAACCATGACATGGCAATGATGACTTGGAGGACAGAACGAGGATGCGACATACCACTCAGATGCATGACGCAGTACCAATAACAACAACAATGGTTGTGGCACCATGATGTGACAATGACACAAGGAGGACAGGAACAGGAATGACGCATGGCGACAACAGGATGTCGCAGCCTCATGACACAAGGACTGTCCGAAGGCGGACCATGACGTGAGGATGGGGATGGGACTCGCCGAGGAGGATGGGAATGGGGACACGAGCCTGAGGATTTGTCCTCACTCCAAGTTGCGGATCTGTACTACTAGTGCTGGTAATAAATATTTTGTACTATCACATGATTATGTAGCTTGCTGAATGAATGAATTTTCCACAATGTGTATGATCTGGCGAGCAAATAGACTAGAAAAGAAAAGAAAAAAACTGTACTACTACAGTAATACTCACTGGCAGGTACCTTACTCTCAGTGTGACTGCCAGTGCTAAATAAGTTGCTGACTTCAAGTTGGAAGCTGATATCAATCTGGCCTGTTTAATAGTATTCTAAGTAATGAGAACTCTTTCGTATCATAGACCAGAATGGAATATTCATATTATGTGGACATACTATCACAGAATGTCATTCTATGAAAACTATGGTACTATGATAGAATATGAATAAGTTATGGGTAGACTATATATACTAAGTTTGCTATGATTACTATGCCAAAATCCATGATTTACAGATGTGGAAGAACAAGTAGGTGTTTCATTTGGTCATGAGCCGGTGATTCTGATGTTCATGTCGTGCAGCTACCATTCGCGAATCACGAATCAGCTTCAACAGCTTGGAGGAAGTTTTGATTGGGATCACGTCACATTCATGATGAACCCAGTAAGTGGATAATTTGCGACTGCTATCAATCTGTTCTTATTTGCATCTCAGATGCTCTCCAAAGCTGTCATTGAAATCTCTGTTGGTTGCACGAGGGGGGGATCTTGTATTGCGACAACCACTTGGTCAACTGGTGTATGAAGCTGAATACCACGTAGCCTATCCAGCTTGGAGGTACAGTGTTCGCGATGGTGTTTGTCTTGTGTTTTTGCTCAAACATCCTTTAGGTGGATCAGAAACAATTGGAGGGTAGGACTCTGCTCAACAAAAATTGAGTTTGGTGTTATTACATTGTTTGCGTAACCTATCGAGGGCTCTGGTGCATCGTTGGTTCGTAGTAGGTTTTCCATTCTCATGCACATGGTCATGTAGATGAAGTGATTATTGTCGCAACCACACATCCAGAGACCATATTGGGCGATTGGTGTCTATTAAGGTAGATGACATGCGAAACCGACCATTGAATATCACATGAGGTGACAGCAAGTGACGCACAGCCATTCACCGTGTTCTTCACCCATGTCGAGTTCTGCCAAGAAAGCTGAGATCAAAAAACAAGTGTAGCATAGTCACAGTAGATTCAGATTAGTTGTAGGGTATGATAGTAAGAAGTATGCACAATAACTTTATTATTAATGGCACTACATTATTAGCCAGTTAAGAAGCCTCAGCTGCCACTGTAGCAGCACTTTTGAACAATGGCCGTGCCTCGGCACACCAGAGTGTACACTCAGCATTGCTGGATCTGTGTTGGACTTTAACAAGGCTTTTCCACAGTGTTTTTACCCACTAATAATCAATGATCAATTCTCGGCAGCCACAGCTTTAACTTTTGCTTTAGCAATCTGCGTAGTAGTTCTGAATGTATTTTCACTAAGCTACATTTGTACTCTCTGGTTCTGTTAAACAAATCATTGAACTATTGCGTTTGTCATGCAAACATCACAATTTGCACGTGATGTTGGTTGGTTTCACATGTTGTCTACTTTACCAGAGTTCAAAACTGTCAATGGTTGTTGTTGTTGTTGTCACTCTCATCCACGCAATGATACAGTGCGACACCTCATCATGCCGATGATGATGAAGGTGAGCACGTCCTTGTTGTCATCACCTTCCTCTCCTTTCTCATCCTCCTCTCTCACTCATGACGATAACAAACACCACCACTGCTGATGCAACAACAATGACAATGAACAATGCGATGTGGTGACACAATGATGGTGTGCCGTGATGCAACAATGACGACGGGAACAGGAAAGATGGGAATGGGGGAACAGGATGGGACAATGACAATGACACGAGAATAGTTGGAAATGGGAACAGGATATGATGATGACAACAACAAAGACGGAATGGGAACAGCATAGCACAATGACGACACACCATGGCACTAGCATGCCACAACACAACATTCCTTTTCATTGTGACAGTGAGCATGTCCTCATCCTATTCTGACTGCCTGCTGACTCCCATTCAAACAGACGGACACCTGTAGGCAAGAATACCATCATTATGTCTCTTATAAAGGAAGCCTTCATCCCACTCACATGTCTTCCTTCTCACCCACTCCCTGCTCGAGGACAAGATCATACCTATTGTGAATGAGTTCAAGGCAAGCCCCTTTTCTTCCTCTGTGCTCGGCAAAGATGCCTCTGAAGGCAACCTAAATCCTAACGGACTATGGCACCTCGACTTGAACGTAACTATAGAGAGGGAACTGTGTAGGATAGAGGAAATCCAACCAGAACAAGACTAGCTTGTTCGGTTGTTGCATTCAAGTATTTATACTACTGACAAGTGTGCACAGATAAGCTATGCTAACTAATATAGTAATGTGTCAATGAGTGCTATGAAGATAAAGATACAGGTCACGTGATAATGACTAAGTGAGTCATGTGACATGAAAAGTGAAGAGAAAGTTGTAAGGTCGAAAGAGATCACATGATGCTGACTAAGCAGGTCACGTGACTGAATTTAGTGCACATGTGTACTGTAAAATGAAGAAATGTAACAGCCTCTAAATGTTTCTGAAGTGTTCTACTTTGTACAAAAAAGCTATGCTCCAAGTTACTGCTCCACTGCAAACATGTACGTCATAACATCTTCCCGAAGATGATTTGACTATCTTTTTTTCCCTCAGTTCTTTGTTGTGTATAAGCCATTGAATAAGCAGATATTCTGTATGCCAGTGGCAGTCTTCATCCAATTGCATATGATCTCATCATATCTATCTACATAGACTCTGCATAGTATATGTCTGTTCCCAAGATTGCATTCCATAATTTATTAGAGGCGTGTCAGTAATCTTGGAGAGTATGAATTTAGTGTACCATTAGTTTGTTCTGCTGTTAGGGTGGTTGACAATGGTGATTGTATGCAGGTGATAAGTTGCTATTGGCATACACATTTGAGTTCCTTTACTGATGAGTGCAAACTCATTAGCCCACTTTCTTTTTTCTTTTTCTCCTTGACCTTGCCAGTAGCATTTGGGTACAGTTGTTGCAAGAATAGGGACATATTACATAATAAATGGGGGTGTTGACAACTCTTTTGATGAATATGCGCGGTCAAGAATTGCATTGATCAAATGGCTCACCATTCTTCCAAGTAGAGTGTTTACCAGAATGTTGGTGTCAGGTGCATTGTCAGAATTGATGGTGGGTTGTGCCACCAGCCTGTTCATACTGGTTCTTCTGGCTAAATGCTTATTACCAACCTTCTTCCGAATTCCACCAACTTTGTGTATATCTTTTCTGTGGTGGGCCTTCGATATCCCAGAGCAGCCTGAGGTATGTACACCATACTTGTATTATCAGTGTTTCATAATCTGACTCAACAGGGATGTCACAGTGATCATTTACACTTGGAGTACTTGGCGATATAGTGCTAACAGTATCATATCCATAGTTTATGAAACATGTGCAGCAGTGTGCCGCAGATGGTATCTTGACAAGCATTTCTAAAAAGTCTGCTTTACAATATCACAAAAAGGTATAGTGAATACTCCTCTTCCATTCTCTTTTTGATAAAATGGGGCAGCTATTCCGAGTCTGGTGCATTTCTCTTCTTCCTTTGACATTGTGTATTTATTCATGGCGTGACGTGTTTGATCCATACAGGCTCGGAGTCCGATCTCAAAAGTTAAAACCATGGTCAACCGGCCCTGAGTCATTCACTGCAGTCCCTAATCCATGGACAGTCAGGCTTCTTGAATACTGGGGTTCTTTCTTGCACTTAAAGGTGGCCTAACATTTATCCAATTGTCTCAAGGGCATATATCTAATTTGGTATGATGTCTCTTTGCTCACCATTATTTTTCTCAGCTATCCTCAGTTGCACTATTGGTGGAAATAACTATAAGAGGAAGGCATGTTCCAGGATCTCAATGTTCCTTTCTTTTTAGCTCCACTGGTTCAACTTTAATTGATTGCAATCTAGAATAAGAGGATAGGTCCCAGAGGACTTAGTGTTGGTCATTGCCAATTGGTGTGTGGCATACAATTAATGTGGCTCACTTGATGCTTGTTTTGTCTGACAGTGGCCTGGGCAATTTAAGAGCCTGAGCTTGGAGTTTGTGCTTGGTGCAACAGATGCTAGTGTGAAATAAAGGTGTTGGAATAAGACTCCATTAGAATGCACTGAATTGACATATTTTCTGAGGCAGATCACCATGGCAACTAGCATTCTTTCATTTGGGAAGGTAAGGAAGGCAAAGTCTGCTATAGTTGCTATGGACTATGGCACTATTGGTAAGCTTTTATATATCTCTCAATTGCCCCATGATTGCACACCATTCATCAACTCCGTCGTCAATGAGCAGGTCGCCTGGATCTCCATCTAGTGGCATATCGAGTTCAAGCTGTACACCCATTCTCCATCTGGTTCTCTCGTCATCGGTGATCCTGGTCATGATGAGTATTTGGCATATGGGGTACGTGTATATTTGGCACTGTTCACCGACAACTAACTTGTTTGTAGACTCTTTACCCCATTCTCGACATGCATGACGTAGACCTTTTGCTCCTTGATGCTTCAGCAAACCTCAAAGTGTCGCTCGTTGCGGAGATGCAACTAACAGACACCCCCGCCAATTTGATTGAAGTAGTGCGCGGATCTACGGCCAGTCTCATTATTCCCTGGGATCGTTTCCTGGCATCCGAGTCCTACAAGACCGCAGTGGTTGCCGCTGCACACCAGTGGTACAAAGAGTGGTACGCGTTGGCAAAGTGCAACCATCCGGACTCTGAGTCTGTCTACTACTAGTTCCTCCTCTCAGAAGAAGTCGAGGAATGATCGAAGGTCACAAGCATCATCATCTACAAATGGCCGTACACGTTCGGCGAGACTCAACAACATGGTGTTAAAACCATAGTTATTCAAGTAGTTCTTACACAACAAATACTATGGTGTCTAGACTCGATCTAGACCTTTCATTTACGCTTATGTAATGTAGATTAGATGTAGATAAGAGCTCTATTAGCTATTGGCTACATC
>JBBPOK010000448.1:0-24857 GCA_038091415.1 Leccinum variicolor
TGGAATCCAAGAATACGAGTGGCCTTGTGCGACTTGCGCAGTCTTGTACCTCAATGCGAGAAAGTGCGAGAAAATTGCAGGAAAATTAAGAATAAGTCCGGATAAGGCCGTGCACAAATTACTGATGAATGGGATGTGTTTTATCCTCAGTCGCAGTGACGTGGTATGTGAGTTACTTTCAATTGTTCGGTAAGATCGTCAATGACTCCTATATATTCTTCGCCGCCTCTACTTTCGCGGTTGCCCTCGTAACCTTGTTGGGTTAACAGTATTTGCATGATTTCTGTCGTCCAAAGGCACTGGCATTGCCAGCAGCTAAGGCATTCAAGTTGCTTGATGGCAGAACGCCGTGGCATCCTGACCCGGTCGAAATAGGAGAATTCAAGCACGCTTCTGAACCGAAACGTCCATTCTGTCCTCTCGCTTCAGTCTCTGGATCACTCAGGTGCTGTTCTATCCCCAAAACTTTTTTCTCCTCTCTACCCCTTCCCACTCCTCATTCGCGGTAAAATGAATTGACTGAACAGCCAATGCTTTCAACCTCGGTTTTCCTCGGCGATTTGTAGAGTGGCAGCCATTTCGGCTGAGATTGGACTGCCAAATATGCCAGCGAACACCGCAAAATGTATGTTTGTTTGTGCTCAACCTGTGCTGTGACATGGTACTCAAGACGGTTTTAGAAGCGAGTCACGCATAACTTGAACTTGCACAATGTTGCAAAGAGATGTCAGTTTGCAAGAATTTTGATGGAGAAAGAATTGACTCCTCCAGATCAAACTGAGGTTCCCACTATCAACGGATTTATGTGTGTATGTTTTTGCAAACATTTCTCCGGCACTCCGCTCTCAACGGTCTCCATGTTGACTCGGTCTCTTTGTTCGTGATTTGCATCTAGAATAACGTTTAGGTCTATCCTAATTCTTGCGAACGCCGTCGTGCGCAGTATTACTAGTCAGCGGTTCGCCTCCATTTGCCGTTGTAGCACGTAACGTTGCCACTGTCAACCTGTCAGTTTGGCGGCACCGTGCCACGAGGCTGTTCAACAGATTTGCAAATAACCTTTACAGAAGGGAACTGAGTTCGGATGGAAGTATACCCCTTCCAAGGTGACGTTTTGTTTTTGGTTCAAAATTTTGCACTCGTGACCCTGCTCGATCGAGGTGGCCAACCAGGCAATTTGTATATCACGGTTGGTCTTCGTGCTGGCAGCCAATTGTTGGTGTGTATTAGATTCGGTCTTACGAAGCGTCTAATCTATCATTCGCATGCGGAGAATCTATAAGTATCATCCATTCATCCGTCGGTATTTTCAGCGCTATTCGGATCCGTCGTCAACGCTTTCACCGTCTGCCGCATCTCCAATTCCTTACAAGTGTGAAGCCCCAATTAGCACATAGTGCACACACGGTATGTCCATAGTACATGCGGTACTTACTGGAGCCCTTATGTATGTATGCGGGTGTTCGTTCGGGTAACCACTCGCCATTACTTACAAGTGAGCGGAAGCAATGGGACTTCCCCCGTGACGACGTTCCATAACGTCAGACTATGAAAGTCCGGTCTCAGTCTGCTGCGCAATCAACATCGGAAACGTGATCTCGTAGTACGAGCAAAGTTATCTACATTAGTACGTATACTGGAACATCTAGCGATACCTGATTAGGTGCGAAGTGTGTATCTGTGTGGTATATATATGTACTGCTCGCATGGCCCCATCCCTTTCGAGAAGTGACCGAGCTGAAATCTTGTCGACAACCGGTAGTTCTAAGCGGACCGCGCAAAACGGACAGAACCACGGGGAGTATGAACACAAACAGGCGTTCACACCACATCCTTTGAAAGTGCGCCAAACTTGACGGTGCAAAGGTCGTGGACAAAACAAAACAAAGTGAAGATCATCGCCCTCGTTGTGTTCGGCAAGCGGCAAGGTTCAACACAACTCCGCTTTATCGACGTCGGGACGCCCGATCGGGTCCTCATGAATCCTCGTCGTCGTCGATTGGATCGCAATATGCGTTGTGAATTCCATGTGGTTCTCCGTCGCCTCGCTGCTGGTACGACCGCGCGTGAGAGTCAACCGGCATGATGTATTGCTGTACATACCAAGGAGTATGAAGAGACAGCAATGATCTCACCGCCCTGGACGAGGAAATTGTGCTGATATTTCGTAGATGAGTCAGCCAGTCCTGCAGAAACGTATATGCAATACCTTATGACGACACCTATCATATCCTCGTCAGTCATGTTCGTCACACACTGCAAGCCAGCGACGCACCACAGCTGCAAAAAAATGTGAACAGAACTAGGTCACGAGTGAATCACAGGAGTTCCACAAGAGAAAGGAATCCGGTCTTACAGGTGTTGTTGAGCAGAGCAAAAACCTGACAATGCCAATGAGAACCGGTGACGAGTAACGAACGAGGAACCTCAGACCGTTGGTGGAATATAAGCTATCCCTACCACAGCAGAATAGAATATTCCTTGCTTCCACAAGCGTTTCGTCAAGGGAGACTGAGATCGTTGACTTGACAACCCGACGACTGACAGCACGAACACAAGGAGGTCGTAGATCGTAACTGGAACACCTCGAATGAATACAACGCAAATTCAAGCAAAAGACCTCAGTCACCGTATATCAATGCTGCAGCGTTCACTTGCGTATGATCGACGTAAACCATGCAAAGCCCATCCGAGTCAATCAATTTGAGGAGGGATATCCCTGGATAAGGACGACGTGAATTGGGATTGAGGAAAAAATAGAAGACCTCTGCGCCCATACCATATACCATGATGGTCCACTGTCCCAGCGCAAGGATCACCAGCAAGGCATGGATCCAACGTGACTCTTTCCAGATCACCCACCTACGCCACGCAAGAGATGAGATGCAGGTCAGCCGAAGCGTAGCATCATCCTGGACTCACGCGCGAATCAAGAAAATCGTCGACGAACAACCCAGCGCAACGTCCAGTGAGATCTACCGTCAACCATCAATCGTCAGCAAAAAACGAGGTCATGTGGAAGGCGTGGCCAGGTCGCTCACGTATGTGAAATATACACTAGCTGAGACAGATAGATGAGCGGTGCGGTCCAAACAGAGGTGCGTGAACGAGACTGACGTCGACAGGAGATATTATTCGTGAGTGGGCTCAATCCGATTGCTCTGTGCGTGAAAATGTGTGATTTTCACCTCTCTAACCAAGGTTCCTCGTGACTCACAGCACAATGAGATAACTAAGGACGCAGACCCGTCCAACAATGTAAGGAATCTTGATCAATCGTCATTTGAATTACACTAAGCAAGGCATGGCCACTCACCACTGGTAGACGAAAGCCTAGACGTCCACGGATGAACAAGTATTCGATATGAAGCGACTGAAGGTATTCCCAGCTGTAGGAAACTTCAGCTCGTCTGTTCTGAGGGATGGGAGAGGTCAGTTTACCCATAAATCCCCAGCAGTAGATAGGTGATATGTCCATTTAAGATAGCAATGGCGGTTGAATCTGCTGGCATCTGCCACACAGACATCTTTGTGCCGGCTGGGGAGTCAATGCACGAGTTTCTGCAAGATAAAAAGGGAAAGAACAACAACAAAAAAGGTCGTGCACCACAAGGTTTTCAGAGGCGGCATCCCTCAGGGCTGTACCATGGTGGTGGACGGCTCGATTTATGGAGAAGAACATCCCTGTTTCATAAAGGTTTCAGGACAGCACCATGTGCTGAATATTTACTTACTGGTGGGTGATGTGGCGGTTCGGGGTTGGATTATGGCCCGTTTGTCACGACGAGGCGTTACCTCGTCACCTTGATTAGCTCCCTAACTGGCGTACCTCGCAGGTTCGCGGCCCATCTGAGATGTGGTTACCATTCCAAATGGTTTCCTCCGCTATGCGCTGGCTGTCAGTCTCGTTCGCTCAGACGGATCAATACTAGACATGCTCTTAGTAAGTAACGGAAACCCGGGCAACCGCACATTTCTGGCTCTGGAGGTAATCCTTCGCTGTGACAGGCCTTCGTTTCGGGTTTGCGGAGCACCAAATTTGATGTTGACCAAGAGTGAGGCCGATAACCGGTCGACACTTCGGGTGCAATCGCACTGCCGACGTCGACGTACATAACATAGGGGTCCTTTATGGGGTAAGTGCCATTTAGAAGCAAATTTTCTTATGAAATGATGCAAAGACTTTCACTTTCTGCTCGTTTGGTAGCCTGCCAGGGTGTTCCATGGTCATTCTGCATCTGGGCGCCAACAGATCTTCTTGTTCTTCTTGCACGCTCATCGACCCTAGGCTTGTCGACGTCGTCCTTAAAGAACAGGGCCTGGCCCTGCCAAGGCAACCCCACTGTTCCTCGGGGGCGTCGACTGGACTGCTGATATGATCAGTTTTTCCACCTCTCAACTGGCACGCGTAATCAACGAGACGTTTCTCGAGGACGTCCGCAGACTATTTGTCATGTAGTGCGGACAAGTGAGATTGAATTCAGTTATTGACAAACGAGACTAACCATCAATTATAAGGACGCAGGACCCTCGGGCCTCATCTGGGCTTGACCAGAGGCAACGCATACACACCAAACCCATCGATTCAACCTAACAAATACACAATCTGAAAAACACGGAGTGTCATATGTAGCCCAAAGGAAGCCAACTACCAAGCTGTACGATATTTCCGTTAACTTATCAGTATCCATACAGAGTCGAGATCATTGAAGAAAGGGGCGGATTATACAAAATGAAAGATGCAAGGTCAAGACGTTCGATCCCAGTGAATGTTTAAATGTACACTGAAGCAGTTCTTGCGCAACCACGAATATTCGGGATGTTGTTCAAATCTAACTGCGATGGCTGGGCATGTCTACCAGGCTGTCGAACGGGGAGACATCCTGCCCAAAGCCGTAGTTCGGTGCAGTCGTGTATGTGCGCCCGGATGAGGGGTTCTCAATCGGCAGCCGCCGGTCAGGTATGATGGGGGTGATGGCAGTAAAAGTCGAGCGACGGGGAGGAGGCGGTGGGGGCGGAGCTCTCTTGGGGATATCCGAGTTCGTCCGGTTCCACAGAATGGGTGGCAGAACTAGAGGAATATCCGAGGATGGAGCCGGGAAGACGTGTTCGTCGTCGGATGACTTCACAGGTATCAAGTATCGCTCCTCCTCGTCATCAGGTATCGTGCTCGACACGCTCTGAGTGTCGAAACCGAGGCTGCTCGCTGACAGTGGTGGGTTCATGTAATCTTGAATCAGCTCCTTACCATCCGGCTCGTGTTCGTGAGCGGAGTGGTTGAGTTCTGGTTCAAAAGGCGACGATCGTCGAATCTTTGAGACGGATTCGGTATATGTTGCCGGGAACAGACCCTTGCGACCATCCTTGTCTATCCCCAGCCACCAGTCATCAAGCACTTCGTTGAGGACTGTGATCTCATCTCCGACTTTGAAAGAGAGCTCGTCCGATGAGCCGGAAAAGTCGTACAATGCCTTGACCTGTTTCTTCCCTTTCTGAGAGGGTGGTTTCAGAATACGACCGTTCGGCCGAGACGAATCCGCAGGCAATTCGGCGGGTTTGGCTTTGGGCGACTTGCGACCAAAAGATCTTGAGCTGGGCGGGCGTGAAACGTCAGGGCTATCCGCGCCGTTCTTCTCTTCGTCTTCATTTGTCAATGCAGTGAACATCTCTCTGTCCTTCTTTCCCAGCCCCGTAATAGTGCTGACTGCATTCGAAGCCCACCCAGTGACGCTCATCTTCTTGCCGTGTCTTGTTTCACTTCCATTTGCAGTAATACCACTGTCGGAACGCTTGCGGGAAGAAATGGAGGTAGACCGAGAAAGAGTGGGAGTGCCAGTGGCTGGTTTCTCAGTGTCTAGCTTGGGTCGAACTGGCGTACGAACGCCAGTGGTATCTACTGATTCCACGGACGGCGTACGAGTCGAAGAGGTGGACTGCCTGGAACAAATGGAGGAGTACTTGTCATCCTCAACCAACGAAAGTGGTTGTGATTGAGAATTGATCCTCATGTTCTCGAACTTGGTCAACGTCGACCTATTACCCATGGCATCAGCGACATATCGAATGGTCATGAAGGGGCACTCACTCGTCACACCATCCACCTTTCACTTCATTCAAGATCTCAAAGTACTGCCTCGCGAAGTCGAGTTGGATGTCGAGGAATCTCGTCAGCTCGCGCAGCTGCAGGATTTCGTTCTCCTGTATAATCTGGATCCGAGAGCGCACGTCCTCGGAGGTCTCCTCGCTGCTTCGGTGTGAGCGATCAGGAAAGCGACACGAATGGCCCGACTTACAAGCGGAGTCGACACCGTTGCAGTTCCTCTTCCGCCTCACGCTTTTCCTTTTCCTTTTCCTTCTTACAGTTTTTGATCTTATCGAGTTTGGTTATCACCGCCTCGTAGCTCAGTCTGGATTGTTACTGCGTGTAAGCGTGGAGATTCGTCCAGGCAACAGCTACCGACTCACCTCCGACTATCCAGCTTCTTGCGCTGGTGTTCGTAGTCCTTAATGTCTAGCGCAAACTTCTCGCACGATGACATAAACGTATCCTTGAAAGTAAGCTCGTACGCCTCCTGAAGCGTCGCTATCTTGCAGTGAGCCCTACCCAGGGTGACAAGACACGTCCCTTGTAACAAGGACCCGTCAATTGGGTCATGCAGAGGGGTCGGGATGACACTCACCAAACGCAGAATCGTCACCATACTCTTCCCCGTGCGTGACCATGACTATCCCCAGCGCGTCCAGCGCCATGAGCTTCTGCGTCTCTCCAGCAGACGGAAACTCTTTCTTCTTTGAAAGAACATGGTGGTAGTCTTCCGATACTGCCTGCAGCCTGACCGTCTGGAATGAGCAGCCACATAGCAATGGCACAGAAAGGGGCTTACCGGATGATACCCTGCTTCCTCAGCTCTATATCCTGCTCTAACTCCTTGAGATCGTCACCGACCGAGACCGTCTTGTCGCGGGAGGAGATCTTCTCGCCGGCCCACTAATCGCCATGGGTGCCTCAGCGTGAATTGACCGCACAAAGAACCGCAACTTCGCGAAGACGAACCTGTTTGAACTTGCCGAGCTGTACGAAAGACATGAGATTATGGCACGTCAATGAATGGGGCACAGTCTTACCTGTTTACTGGTCATGGATGTGGAGAAAGAAATTGGCCAGGTTTCAGCGTTGGTGGTCCGATTTTTATTTGAGTGCCGGCCTTGTCCGGGTAACTGTCGATCATTCACTCGTGTCAAATTGGACCGAACAATAACAAGTCAAACTAAATAAAGAACAATCGACAGGAGAATTATAAAACACGCTCCACCCCCGTTCACTTCACGGCTTCGTAGCCAAACGCACGCCCTCTTGTATCGCAACAGCCTCTTCAACCCACGGAAGCCTAAAGAAATCGCTCCGCCGAAGCTCTTCCGCTCGAATGGTGGCACCTTCGCTCGGCCCACTCCCGAGGACGCTCTCCAGATCTCGCGACTGCGATTCCAGCCATGTCTGAATGAATTTCGCGGGATCGTCGGCGAAACATTGCAAGAATACGCGCTTGGTGTGCGAGTTATGCAATGACTGCGCGAGGAGCGAAATCTGAAAAATAAGACAAAGTGGCTGTACGATGAAATCAAATCGGCGGAGCATGGCGGTGGAAACTCTACCTCGTCGTCCAATTTGCCAAGGTCTTGCGCGCTCTCTTTGCTTGATTGGACAATCACGGCCATTCGATTTTTCGTGGCAGTGTCCTCCATTCTAACTTCGATGTCCCAGGCGGATGGCCGTTCCGCAGGCGGAACTCCGGGATTGAACGTATAGTAGAGCATAATGGGGTCAGGGGGCATGAGATGGCGGTTGACCAGTTCGGGCAGTTGCTGGAATACGATAGAATCTCCACCAAAGATCTAAGAAATCAAGAAATTGATCAGGATGATCCATGTCATGGTACCATGGACGTACCGGGCGCAAAAAATCGTCTGCTTTAATTCTTCGACGGTCAACCTTATCTTGCAGGCCATTGAGCTTGATATAGTTCCACAACGTTTGTATAACACCTAACCGACTCTCTTCCTTGACTCCCAGTACGTAGGCTGACAAGCCAGCGTGAGATGCTGGAAGGGGAAACATCGTGAAAGAAGTTACCTAGATCAGGGCTCACTTTGTACTGTTCCGGGTTCTGTTCGAGGTGCATCAAGATTCGAACCCGAGTGGGTTGATCACCCGTCCGTCTGATCGTAAAGCCGTCGAGTGGGGATTGACCGCCCTGGGGGCGAGGCCACTACGGACATTCTCAGTCAAGAGTTGTATGAGTACAAAGAAATTAGAACACACCTCGACTATGTTGCCGTCTGGGTACAAATGAGGATCACGATCGAGTTCCACGATCATCCTCTTGACGAAAGTCGAAAACTTTCGCGGCGTCGTTTTGTCTCGAGAACGTTGATTGGGTGGCTGCCCATCGTCAAAACCCGACTGAAAGTGACAGATCGATTCAGGCGTACCTCGAGAAGACGTCCCTCGATTTTGAGCGACCACGCTGGAATGCCTTGTCCGGTCTCGACGTTCACCGCGTCTGCTTCTCCATCACCTTCGCCGACCTGCCATGTCTGGCAAGAGACAGTATGGCTAACGAACATCCTCAGCGTTCGCGTCGCCTGCGAAAGACCGCGTGAATGAGCCATCAAACCAGAGCCATCTACGCGCGACGTGACATACGGTCGGGTTTCGGGCCAACGCGTCCTGAACCTCGACTCTTTTTCTCGTCATAGTCCAATCCAGCTTTTGCTCCATCTCCAGCAAGCTTTGATACATTCTGGACTCTTGCGTGAACTCGGGAAATTGGGTAAGTGCATTTGGTATGGATTTATCTGTGAGTTTGCGTCTTCTGTGAATTTTGAATTACGGGTTGAACGCTTGAATTCGTAGAGACTCTGCACACATACTTTGCTGCCTTAACGCCCTCCATGATGACTGGTAGGTGATGCTAGAGAGTAGTACAGGAAAGGGACAATTGAGTACTCGGTAAAACGGGTAGCGCCGTGCTGGGGGGTCGACAAGTCTTAGCCTAAACGGTATATGACCCCCCGGAACGTAACTTTGATTGACTCCGTCGGAACTTCAACGTCAACACGGTTGCAACCGAAGTTCCCCGGTATCTTTCAACTCGGACGTACTACAACATAAAATAATACATACACAACAACGTAGAAGGAAAAAGAGTAATACAACAGCCAAGGGTATCATATAGATCTTATAAACTCTCACCTCCCATCATCACATGTTAGCGCTCTGTATGATCGCGCAAACCATCAGTTAGAAGTTAACGAAGAGGAATTGAATCACAACGCACATCATCCCAACCATCGAAATCGCCTTCCAAAAGCAGTTGTCCATCCAAAATTTTCCCCATGTGCGTCGACGCAAACAGCATGCCCTTCCTCCGAAGGCTCATCAACGTCCGCAAGAAGCCAACAGGCGTCCTCTTGAACGCGTTCCCGGCCTGCAAATAATGCCCCAGTCGATTCTTCGGTGCGATAAACCCATCGCTCCCGACCTTGATGCCTTCATCCTCTCCGCCTTGTAACTCCCCCGCGTAAACGCATAGGAACCGACACAACCGGACGTACGTCTCATGGTCCTTCAGGTACAGCTGCCCCGAAAATACGTTCAATTGGTCCATGAGAACCACGGACGGCGACCAGCCAGCGGGAACCGCGGGGATGCTATACAACGCAAGGTCGTCGCATGGCTTCGCTAACTTGGCGACGCGGGGCGCGTACAGATGGAGTCGAACCTTTCTGAGCAACCTGATGTGCTGCATCAAGTGGTCGACTTCGTATGGGCTCAGAATGACAAGGACTTCACTGCCACCCTGTTTCCCAGAAACAACCCACTGGACAGGGCGCAAGTAATCGTCCAACTTTCCAGTCGAGCTGACGGTCTTCTGGAAGTCCATCGTTGCTAATACAAGCGGGCTCCAGACGCGCGCCTCGCGAGTAACCGCTGAAGTGCCTTGAAGTGTTTCGAAAGCTGGACGGAAAGCCGTGGTACGCATAGGAATGATGCCTGTCATCACAAAGGCAATGACATCGGAATGGATCGAATGCACCGTCGGTGATGCCCTCGGGGGGCGTTCCACGTGTCGCTCGCGCTCAGCTTCATGGATGATCTCCCGTTCTTGTTCCTCGTCCATGCTCGCAACGTGCCCCGACAGAACCCCGAGGGACTTACAGCGACGACGGATGTCTGGAGTCTGGGATTCGGCAGAGTTAGAAGCGCTCCGCGGCCCGTAGAGCTCTTCCAATTTTTTCGCCTCCGGTTGAAGCCACTTGGCGGACAGTTGTTTCGAAGTTATCTTGCCTTTACTAAAGCTTGTCCAAACATCATATCGGGATGTGTGATCCATCCCTTGTTGGGCCCAGTGAGGTGCACGTTGCTGGATGTCGTCGCAAGTCTCACGTATCGCCCACTGTAGGATGTCCATGACGTTGATGGCACTCGAGGGAGCTTTGCAGACGACATCGCGAATACGGCGATCAACCTCCAGGGGAGCGAAAAACATGATAGAATGGCCATGACCAAGCTTTCGCATCCGCATGCAACCTATGAATGGAAAACATCAAGATTCGTGGATCTACAGATGAACCGTGTCCTACGTACCTTGAACCAAGCGATCCTTGGTAACCTTGGGGCCCAACGTGACCGCCGCTCGGAATCCACTAGGGAAGTTGATGTCGGTACCACGCGTGTGAGCATCATCGAGGTACACGATGCATCGATCCAGCTGTTGCGCAAAAGGCGAAGACAAAAGGAGCTCGGTGCTGCCGTCCCGTGTAAGCACCGTCAACTCGTCATCTTCGTTGAAATAGATGGCCGCCTGCAAGGAAGCTGGGCTGATGGCCAACCAAGCAGCGGCCAGCTCCCTGTTCTGAAGATCCAACATTTGGGCACCGACGTCCAACAGGACGCGGATCTCGGGCTGCTGGGATACCAGGATAGAAAGAAATTCGGACGTCTTTCGCCGTTGACCGTTCTCGTGAGTCGTGCACTTGTAGTAATTGTTTTCCGGCTGAAGAATATAAGCCAAGACCTTTGCATTCGTTCCCCGCTGATGCTCAGGATCGTGCTGAGAGATGTGAAGTGGCAAGAGATATTGCCCATCGTTGGTCCCAGAAAACCCTGCGATAACAGTAGTTAGGCCAGCTAACACAGCGATTCTCATTTCAACTCACCCGTCAGCACCCGTTCTCGCTTTTCTGCCAGGTCCCAGCCGGAACACGAGAGTTTGGAAGGGAATTCCTTGGCTTCCCTCGGAAACACGACCTTCGAAAGGTAGAAATCGACCGTTGCCTTGTTCCGGGAGAACAGAGGGAGCAGAAAATCGCGCCACTGTTCCGACGACTTGATGTTGATACCGTTCCATGATCGTAATGATACCGGAACGGAAGAGCATCCTCGAACCCAAAGGTCGTAATCAGCGGACGGGTCCTCTTGGTTAAGCAAAATTTCGAAGCAAGTCCCCAGTTGCTCTTGGTCCAGACCGCCGTAGTAGTAAGATAAACAGGAAAGGACGATCGCAACATCGGGATGTCCAAATTCGGCCCTTTGTGCTGGGACGTCCTTGGCTCTGTATGGAACCGCAAGCATCGTGCGCATTGGGGCAAGGCCATAGTCCACTCGCCACCGGCGTTCCCTGAACGCGAACAAAAGAATGCCAGCTGCCAGGAGGCCACGCAGGAGTAGCAGGCCACTCCACAGAGGAGTATTCTGATAGTGGTCCTGCACCAATTGGACCGCCGCGGAGGAGACATCCTCGCAAGATATGAACCTTCGAATGGCACCCCGGAGGTCCCATCCGACTCGTTGAAAAACGAGGCCCGAAAGGCGGCCGTTCATTATGTCCTGCACTACCAACGACATTAGCTTTTGACCTGCATCTGCCTGCAAGATACGGAACTGGGGGAATGAACCAGGTGATCCGGCCTCGTACTCCACTCCATGTGGGTAATCTTTCCCAAGGCAAAATGCATGTTTCTTTACCAGGTCGAGGATTTGCTGAGTGGTGGTCCATCGTTCAGGGAAGCCTGCTATATGTTGTTGATGGCCGATAGCGTATATCAATTGGTACCGAACATGAAGAATCTCGTCGCTCTCATCCATGATATCTCGTGAATGGAAATGGAGCCACCGCTGGAGTTCCAACAGTTGTTTTGCTAGTTGAGTGTCTTCTATCTGGAATAACTGCTTCTCCACGCTTACGAGTTTGAGCGACAAAACGTGCTCTGGTTGAACGACCAGGATCCCACGCTCTTTCATGCATTCCGCCATCAGCTCACGGAGGGCGATTACATGCTCAGAATGGATCTGGAGAGAGCGGGAGAATGGGATGATGTATACTCGCCTGTTGGCGAGTCCACCAAGACGATCCACTAGAAGCTGGAACATTTGGGCTGTCAACGCCTTGGGGACAATGACACGGGCTACTTGGTCGCCGTCGGCGAGGGCAGCAACAGATATAGGGATGATAACGGAGGATTTGCCTTCGCCCATGTTGAGCTGCATAGCCGTATTCGTGCCGGAGAGTGGCGATATCATTTGATTGGCAACGTCTACCTGGACACGGCGGATCAAGAAGTTGCCTTGTAGCTAATATGGATGAGAAACACAACATCAACATCCAAACAGGAGAAACACACCTGAATTAATAGCCAATCTGGATGCGCCTCAGCGTCCCAACCGTCGCAGCCTTCGTTCAATAATTCCTTGCAAAGCTCTTCAGGGTGATTGTCGAGGCATAAACGAAGCAATCTCCGAGCACGCTGCAGCTCGAGTGCGAGTAAAGCTAGCGTCGTCAAACATCTCTTCCAATGATCGGAGAGTGTGATCGGGGAGTTGGGCGCGAGGGACCGAAACAGCGCATGTGCAGTTATGCGTGGCCATTGACCTGATTTCTCGAGAGCCCGTTCACTCTGGACCTTGGGGCCCAGACTGTGCCTAAGAGCATGGAGAGCCTCGTCGTGACTGTCTTTGCACTGAGCGTAGTGCACCACGAGTGTTTCGACGGTAGGCACCATCGTCCCTTCGTGAGAGAAGGGTGTATCAGTCTCAAAGCACTCTGCGCTAGCGCGGAGGTTCGAGACATATTCAAGCTGGAATGGATTCAGTGTATTTTTTTCGGCTGTAGCGATCAGTTGGCGCAACGAGCCGCCAGATCTTCCGGAACCGGGGGTATTCCGAACGTTGGCAGGCGCACATCGAGGCAACCTGCTGTGGTGCTCTTGTAACGATGGTGCGGGTCTGGTAAATAGCTGGTCAACTGCGAGCGACCAGTGTACACCAGAAGGGATATCTTGCGAGGGTTGGAACGAATATTGATGAGCTGGAGTTGAGAGGGGCCCAGAGTGTATGGTGTCCAGGATATTTTGGACGCGAACAAGATGTTCTTTCAGCTCGAGATTGCGATAGCAGCTGGAAAAGTAATGCTGAACTTTGAGTGAGAGTTCTTCTACATCGTATGAGTGGATGTCGAGGTAACAAGGCGGGGGATTTTCGCACGGCCAAGCGCTAAGCAGATGGCAAACGGTCGCGTCGATATCCGACTCCAGTCTTTCGTTATACAGTTTTCGTTGACGCCTTCGCCACGTCTTAGAACTCTCGTCGGCATCTGGAAGTTCTGCGCTCTCCGGACTAGCTTCGAAAGTATAGGCGCAATCATCAACATAATTGCGCAGGGTGTCCTGAGAGGGAAAATACCCCTCTGAGATGCGATAGGAAGTATCATGGGGCGGTGGATCCTCCGCAAAGAAGTTGGGCTCCAGCGCGAAGGCTACGAATGCGGGGACCAGGTCGCTAAATTTTTGAGAAGCATATGCCATGGCGGGGAGAGAGAAAAGCAATTGGTTCCATATTCCTTCGTCGCTGTGTCTCCGTAGCTGATTGTAGGCTTCGAGCCATATCAAGGGAAGATTAGGTTCTACCCACGAGCGATCATATTGAAATGAAAGAGGTGCCTTCGCAAATACGGCCTGGTCCACCCATGAATTCATCATGCGCTCGATGCCCTTTGCGGTTGCTGCACCGGCGACACGGTGATGGACAACAGTCGCTGCTGTATAAGCACGATGTTCCGATTTCGAAGACCCCACCAAGTCTCTTCCGTTGTACCTGACGTCAAAGTTCGTCCTAGAAGACGACGGGGAAACTTCGGATGGGAACAAATATGCGGTGCGTAGTGCACTGCGATTCAACAGGCTATCATCGCGGGATGGAAAGTTTTCGAATAGATTGTTTGGTTGACTTCCGTGGAATAGCAAGACTCTTTCGCAGTGTTCTTTGATGGCCTTCGCTGCAACGTACAATTCGGGATGCTGAGAGTTCGCAGGGAGGTCGAGCCACTCCACTTTCTGCATACACTTGCGATTTTCGGGGTACCACGTGCGTGATGGACATACGGATGCGATCAATCCCAGGAGCTCCGCATCTCCAGGACTCAACTTCATGATCGACTGGCAGCCGGCAGACCGGAGTATAGATAACGCCTCTTCCGTACCCGACCTACCCGTGAGTGGATCGACACCACACCCACTGGTCAGGGCATGCAGGTAAGCGCAGTAAAGCCTGTTTGCCAAACTGATATTCCCTGTCAAGCAGCCCAAGTCCGTATTCACTCTATAGGTCTGGTAAGTTATGCGTTGAAGAGCAAGACCATCGGTATTGATCTCGACGCAGACGTGGTGACCATCCAAGTGATAGGAAATATCGCCCTCGGGGATGAGGACACAACGAGGAACGAGTTCCTCAGCAGTGACGTCTCCGATCTTTGGTCTCAGCACCAGTTTGTTGAGCAAACCGTACATGGCCCCGATAGACTGATTCTGGTCATAGACCATTCCACGGATATTGCGAGACTCGAGGTCTCCATCGTCGTTCACGTAAAACGAAAGGCCGTAGCGGGGTAAATCGACTGACAATTGTAAGGGAGATTGGGGTTGGCTCGACTCGACTGGGGATGCGGTGACGATGAGGTTGTGTGGGGAGTCGAGTGGATCCAAGAGATTTGAAATCATCTCCCATGTGGAGCTTCGGATGTCTATAAAGGAAACAGGTCCCTTGTGCATGCAATATTGTCCGGGGATGCAACTGATCTTCCAGTTCTCTGGAGATTCTTCCCAGAGCTTGTCGAGAGGGCGTATCTCTAGAATGGATGTCGAAAGATTCAACCAATGTACATGTCCCTCGATCAACACCGCCGGTAAGTCTCCCACAAGCTTTTCCTGAGGGATTACTTCGAGAATTGCAGAATTGGACGCGACCCTTGGTTTCGCTCGTATTACAAGATCGTCTTCTATGAGAGAAAAGTACACCTGTAAGCCACGTTTGAGTATCCAAACTCTCCTTGATGGTACTGGTACTGACCTGGTGATCAGAGATAACATCCCGTGTCGAATAATCCATTCCCGGAAGGTCGGCCGGCACCACATCAAGTACTTGCTGCGGAGACAGTCAACCACATGACATGGCATCGATCAATCGATTGGATGCTCCTACCTTGCCGAATATTCGGTCATACACTGGTTGCCGCACTATCTCCTTTGGCAGCCTACCCAATGGTTTTTCATCCACCAAAAGCGATCCGTCAAGCAAGTCAAGGTACACTACTTGAGAGCATTGGCTTGCTGTCGATGTTGTCGTGCACGAGAACCAACGAAGGTTGCAGTCCTGTGATGGACTCCATTTCGAGCCTTGACGGTAAAGGGGCCAAACATGATGAACTGCAAGATCAACACCCCGATTGCCATGCTCGGTTCCGATAACGTCACCCAGGACGCTCCAAATATCCAAGGTGAGTCGGCGATCTCGGTCAAGGAGCAATTGGGAATGAGCAGGGAGAGAAGAAAGGTTGCCAGGTGTGTTGTCATGGATGAGAATGGCGCACGAAACTAAGATCTCGACGTCTTCCGCAGAGCAAAGGACCTCTGGGATCATATCAGGGTCAACGTCGAAGGTGCTTCGACAAACGGTGGCAGTATCCCGTAGAAGCGCGCGGAGCTCCTCGTCTCCTCGCGTTTCTGAGAGCTTGTTTAAGAGATCCTTTACCCAGGAGAACACCCTCCCACGTACGGCACGGAGAAGTTCAAGAACTTTTTGCGAGACAGCTTGGTCGGGGCTGGACGTAAGGAGGCGACAGAGCAGGAAAGAAATGGTAGCCATAGTCACTCCCTCCAACCAATTGGCTTTTATATCGCTCAAAAGGCTTCCGAGTTCTTCTATGAATGCATAACAAAAGGAGGGTTGTTGGATTTCTTGATGCCACGTCCACCCCGAATCACCAAGGGGTCCGACTTGAGAGGCTGCTTGAGCTACGAGCAAATGAATTTCGTGGCGACGGAAGCTCAACGATCTATCTCGAATAGCTCGCAAAATATTGAGCCACTGAAGCGAACTGCCACCGCGCAAGTGTCCGAATGCCACGAACTCGTGGATAGAAAGATCCTTATGACAGTCCGCTTGGTTTGCCAAGACCTCGTTCGACGTGTGGGAAGTGGTATCAACGTATTTTTGCAAATTCTTGTAAGGCCCGCTCTCAAGCTCGTATGTGCAATAGCGGGTAATGTCGACGTGGCCAAATGCGTCAGAGACGGGGATGCGAGCATGTGTGTCGTAAGTGAAGAATTTCAGACCGTTGTTGACGCAAACGCGACTTTGAGTACTTGGAATACGTGTCTTGTTATAATGTGTGACGACGAACGGTTTGGTAGTCGAGCCGAGGGAGATACGCGATCTCGGATGCTGGGTGAGATAGGGATGCAGAGCGTCGTATTTATCAAGCTTGAGATATGGATTTTCCGGTTCTCGGGTTGGTGAGCACAGATCAACCAACAGGTGAAAGGTAGCGGTGCGCCACATGTTGAAAGACACGGGACAGTTCAACTCGAATACGACGAGTTCAGCCTGCAGGTTCTCAGTAGGCAATGGCCATTCGTGGACAGCTATTTCCATTTTCCCAAGTTTTCGTTCGAGGCGGCATCTGGAGCATTTCTTCAAGGGATGGAATTCCCGGCCATCCTGGGTGATGGAAGAAGAGTGATCGGTGTCAAGACATTTTTGCTTAATGTCAGCATAACGGGCATTAGCCTTCTCCAGTTCAGCAAATTTCTTAACGACTGCATTCTGCGCGTTTGATTCGATTTGAGTCTTGAGTGTCTGAAGATGCGAGGATTCTCCAAAATAACGGACGGCAAAATGATTCGAAGTAATGGAGGGGGAAAACACCGACCAACTACTGCGAGATTGGGAGTGGCGATGAGAAAGATATTGATACGCTTTGCAAAGACGACGGAGGCTAGGGGCCTTGCGAAGTAGAAGACCCTCCAGAAGACATATGGGTATCTCTGGAGAATAGTCGGCGAGCATAGGAATCGTCTTGTTGGCTATTTTGTCGAGAGCGACCCAGAGCTCGATCGTGGTCAACAGCATGACTGATAGTAGTTCAGGGTCATTTCCGTATGTTTTCATTGCGCTTGTAGAGTATTTGCTTGCCAAGCCCTCAAGCTGCACGCAGGCTTCGTCACTTTCTATGACTTGCTCAACCCATCCATCAATCTCGTCCTCGACTGCTCGTTCCACGTCGTAAAGTGCGGCATGGGGTGCGATACGATATGCCTCCTTGAAGAAGGCCCCCTTAGAAGACAAAAAGTCGTCCAGAACTCCGCGAGGATGATGTGTAGGGTTGAAGTCGGTGTTGACAGGACTGGTGTTAAGATTAGCAAGGGAATTGCGAATATGATCTCCGCTACTCCATAGCGATAGCTGAATGTCTCGGGAGAGATCGAGTTGGGAGGGGGTCCAGACAGGCGATACACGCTGAGCCGCCCGCACCTGTCTAAACCTCTTCTCAAGTGTCGATCGAAGGGAATTGCAGGTTTTCAACACGGTGTCAGAGAGCCAAGCTGGAGCAGAGGATCCAAGCTTCCGCAAGCGTCGACTGATCTTTGATAACATGAATTGGAGTAGGTCATTGGGGAGATCTCCGGAAGTCTTCTCCCTCGCAATGCAACACATGAAGAATAACATGAATGTCTTGTAGGTATCATGCCCAAGTGTCGACTGCAGTGATGTTTGAAGGACGACTCTAACAATGAGCCAGAGAGATGAGCGCCGCCACGGCAGCCCCGAGTTATTCCACACCACGTCATCTCCCACCCGTTTGCTGATGCGGACGATATTGGCTGGTCGACCAACACTCCTCAAGATGCCGGTGAGTAGTTCAGAGATATAACGGGGATGACTGGTGTCCCTGGTTTCGATAACGGTTGACTGAGCTTTTCTAGTTGTTGGTGCGGCGTCGAGGATATCATTGTTCATGTGAACGAGAAAGTTGACAAGTTCAGACAAAAAGGAGTGGTCTTCAAACACAAGGTTTGGAACCTCGATAGCGGGCCCAGGATACGAGCATATAAGTTTCCCTTGGGTGGTGATCACATCCTGAGCCTTGGGGGAAACTTCGAACGACTCGAACATGGTGACATCTTGCTGCTTTCTGAAGACAACGGCAGCATTCTGGCTTCTAATGAGAAATACAAGGATATCTACATATGGTAAGTTTACAGGGTACCAAGCATATGGTTCGAAAGCTCGCTTACCTCCCACGTTCATGCTGCTGAGCTGGGAGACAGTTTGGGTTCTATCCAGGTTTTCAAACTGAACAATGGAGGACAAGTTATCCAACATTCGTGATATTCTGTGCCATTGAAACTGACTTGCTCGATCGACATGATCAAGGAAGAGATGGGCAGCGGAAGCGACCGCTGCGGCCAGAGAGTGATCGTTGCAGATGCTATGATCGTTGCCATCGGGGAGTTGTAGAGGACAAAAGAGATGGGTGACGATGTATTTCAATGCACCCGAATTTTGAGGGTCAATGAGAGTATGCTGATCGGACATGATCCGAGTATTTGCGATGATCGGAGGCGCAGGAGAAAAAGCAGCCACTACAAAGTTTACATCTGTTGATCTGTGGCGTTTAACTTCAGTTCTAAATTCGGAGATCCCCTGAGGATTGTTCGAGGCTGAATGCGAGGTCTAAAGAAGGGTGCGAGACAACAGGTGAGGGCAATAAGAGAGCTATGAGCGGGCGGTCGCAACAATAATCGGATTCGGACGAAGACGAGGGGCCGGCCGTGACCTTCAAGGACCTCACAATTAAATCAAATTAAATATATAAACCTCCACGTCGGAGTCGGAATACAATCCGTTCCTTTTTTTTTTTTACTGTAAATCAATTTTGTCCCGTGTGGAGTGTTATTCTTTGCGTTTGGGCTTAATAATTACTTCACCGAATGTGGGAATCCGTTCCTTTGACCCCAACCACACTACTTTCCATATTCGGTCATCGCCACTCGACCGTCACGCGTCACATCACGTCAGACTCCATGGACGGTAATTGAACACGCATTTCATTCGCAAGGCAGCTGTACTGACCTGACGGATCGGCCATCTACACTAGCACCAATGCCAATTACAACGCCAGCGCCGGGATCAGAACCGTCAAATTCAATATCGTTTTGCCCTACATCCCACCCTTCAAAATCATTCAGCCTGGACTCGGAGTACGACCGATTCAAGTTGAAAGTGCGATCGGACGAGAGCCCCGCGTTTGCGTTCCTCCGCGCCGTCGCACCAGAGGAGAGTCAGTGCTGCACGGAACTTTTACATACTTCCCTCTCTTCAAAACTCGATGCCATACGGGACATCATACCCCAGAGAAACGGCTTCGTGGACACCGTCATCGAAGCGTACAACAATCACCGAGGACTCATCGTGCGTCCTGATGACGTCTGGCTGGCGATCATGACGCAATTCAGTTTCTTCATCAATGGCCATTCAGAGGAGTTTCGTGCGTCGTTCGTCGCTCACGAAGGAAAACTTGAGTTGGACGTCAAATCACAGGGAGATCGCTATACCATGGACACGGCTTCCATTGTACATCGTATGACGGAACTGATGGAAGAATATATCACCGATCCTTATCTCCGGGACTGGATAATGCCCAATTTCACAACGACGACCCCAGTGGATAAAACAACGTGCGCTATCGTGATGATGGGGATGATGAAGAATTACTTTGCGTACAAATTTTCGCTCATGTGTGGGATCCCGAAGGTCACGCTCGAGGGAGAAAAGAAAGATTGGGAAACCATTCTCCACCGTCTCGAGCATCTGAAAAAGTATGGTATCCAGACGATCGCTTGGTACCATCTCCTTCGACCCATCCTCTCTCGTTTCGTTGCTGCCTACGACCACCCCACTCATCCAGACAATCTTGAATTTTGGAACAAGGTCGCCCATCGGACCTCAGGAGGAAGTGGTCCACGATGGCTATCGGGATGGATCACCGCGTTTTGCGTCTTCAACGAACACGGTAAATGGCAGGGCAACACTCTCGACGAAGAACGGATACGGGAGCACTCGGAACCCAAGGGACTACTTCAACCCGCGGATCCACTTCATCTGACCTCTTCTCATTTTGCTGAGGTTTACACGATCCGCAAGCGTGCGCCGTATCTCACGTTGGACGGCTTCCCGTATCCGGCTATCGATAGTCAGGACGTGCCGTGTGGGTATGCGTGTCTGAACGTGCAGTTGTCGGATAACGGCGTGTTGATGGACACGATGTTAATTGCGGGGTCGGTGGGGGCACAGATTTGTTCGACGGAGAAGACTGAGCTGTTTCAGAACGGCTTGAGGGACACCGTAAGACCGGTCTCGGCTTGGTGGTATTTCATTCATGAAAAAGGTAGAGACGGAGAGCGAAGACATCAATCTTTCTTGAGGAGGTAGTCTGGACACGGTCTGTGACTTTTGCATGCGTTCCTTGTTCTCGTTTTGACACTATGTATGTTATTGTACGCATTTGGGGACTCAGACATGTAGTAGTAAAGGTCCTACACAGGACGGATAACTTGAACTTCAAGTGTTGGCAACATGGCGCTCACGACTCGAGATTTTATGAGGCTCAGGAAGAGGTGACGCGACGGATGACCTTCTCTATCGATGTCCAGTGTGCAAAGGTGATACCTTGTAATACAATGTTAAACCGACTGGGTCTCTCGTTGCGATGCATAGAAAAGATACAAAGCTAAGTACAGAGGCGAGACGTCCGATGATATAGTCACACAACCCATGGCATCCTTTTCATCGTTTCCTTCCACAAAATCGACATCGACACGTTCGACGTTCCACATCATTGTCTAGTTGTCCTGGCCCCCGGCCCCGGGCCGGTAGTGGTGACACAGCTCAGCTAGACTCCACTCGGCTCAACTATTTCCGATTATAGAAATATTTCGGTTACTGGAGTGGAGCCAAATCGGCCACCAAGCTAATATTTCCCACGGTTAACCGCAATAAGCCGGTGTGTCAGCAATGTCAGCAAAAAAATTAAGAGTGGCTCGAGTCGGCTTGCACCGACTCGAGCCGACAAGCCAGATACAGTTGTAAGTATATGAAGTACAACAATCAGAGTACAACACCACTATACAGCGACCAGCCCATAGAATGGGACACATATTGAATAAAAAACTGCGGATTTAAGATATTAGACCCGACTTCGACTGCCAGTGCGAGAAGTTAGAATGACATACATCGTAGCGAGATCAATTCATAATTTGACGGCCTGCCGACGGATGCGAGCGCTGCGACGAAGAGGACCAGTGACAGGGTTGGAAATGATAGACGGCGACGGGAGGACTGTGCCTTTCACTGCTATTGCATTCGAGCGTGGATATTGTCGGCGGCGGCTGCATTCAAGTTGATGAGTTAGTGGCTAGCCCGGGCGTGATGTCCAGAACTCAAATACTTACCTTTCTCCAGCACGACTGGCTGCACAAGAGTTTATCTTGTTGGCAATCCCCTGACCCCACTCCGGTCTCATACGGGGTTCCTCTGAACGCATGCGAAGTGTTTGCAACAGACCACGAATATAGTCGTAATCGGGCTTGGAGCTGTACTCCAGGTTCCTCGTGTAGTCCAAGAAGGCCTTCAGCTCGTCCGGAAGGTTAGGGAGAAGTTCCAACACCTTTTGCTTTTTGCCAAGAACAGCATTGCCAGGCCCTTTTGCCCACGGTAAGGTACCATAGAACAAATAAAGTACAACGTAAGCGAGAGACTCCAGGTCATCTCGCCTACTTTGGTCACGTCCAAGGTGACTATTAATTGATGCGAAAGAGAGCGTGCCGACAAATGGTACATCTTGACGAAGACAATAATGTTGCCGAGTTTTCGGATGGCGGTACTCTGTGGCGTGACTGAAGTCGATGAGATGGATGTGATGAGTTTGCGAGCCACTGCCGACGAGGATGTTGGTGGGTTTAACGTCACGGTGGATGAAATTCAGATTGTGGATGCTTTGCAGACGGTCAATCTAGTGAAAGTTTGATGTCAGTCACAGTCACGGAGTCTGGACTCACGGTATACCCGTTGGTCAATGGATTCTGATGGAATACGTACCAGCTGTTCAGCAATGTCAGTGATGGTGTATAAAGTAAGAGTGCGGTTGCAAGCGTTGAAGACTTGTTCCAGTGAGGGACCCAGCCGGTTGAGTATGAGCATGTTTCGCCCTCCCTCCTCCCCAAACCAGAGTGCGTGTGGAACACCTTCGACATTGCTGCGAGCAAGTTGACTGAGCACAGCGAATTCGTGTTTGAGGGTAAAGGGAAACGTCCGTCTGGAACGCTCAATTTTGATGACGACATCTTCTTTTCCACCTGCCAGATCAGTGGCTCGATACACCTCTCCTAATGTAATTTGTTTAGTTGAAAACAAGGCTGTATTAGAATAAAATCAAGTTGATTACCGTATGACCCAGTTCCGATTACCTCCATGAGTCGGTATCTCCCATCCACATACGTTGAGGTAACCGGAAGCGTTTTCTGTCGTGAGCGCTGCTTCATTTTCAAGCAGATAGTATATCTCGAGACTTGAGAGTCTTGGTTCAAGTTGGTCGGTGGTGAAACACAACCACAAGTTCAACATGCATGTGCAAATGCGGCGATGCCATGCCACGTGGCGTGCTTGGTAGGTACTGGGCAGGCCCCGTTACGGTCTGGTCCATGATAGCTAGCAGATGTTTTCAAAAAGTTTAAAGCCCAGGCCGGGCGATTGCTGATGACTTGTTCGACTGATTCAAGTTTTGGACTGAATGAGGACTCGGAATGAAGTGAATAATTGACAATGACAACGTCGACAAATCTGAAGTCACGTGCACGGACGCCAGCAACTACATAGTACAATTCACGCATGTTCTACAATGAAACATTGAGAGGGAACACCTCAACCTCGTCAGGAATCTCTGCCTCATCCTGATTTGCCATTTCGACCAGCTTGATGAGCTGATCATTGTGGCTTAGAGACCGGTTGTGATCCCAGTGTGGTTCCTCCGGATCGTCTTCGAGGAGGTCGGATTGCCTTGTAAACACTCCGCGTGTAAAGTTCAGGCGATCCTTCTTCAGCTTGAACTTGAGCATCTGTATGGCCTCCATTAATGTAGGGCTAATCCGGTTCCGCTTTTGTGTGTCAGTTCCAGCACTGGATGAAAATACCCGTTCGCATGGAACGGCGGAGGACTGAATGGGTAAGTAGTCCATTGCGATCCTGAAGATAGTCGGATAGGTGGTTTTTGCAGTCTAAGTTGTGTAAGAAGTCAGAGCATTCCTGAACAATGCTGAATCTGGAGTCACAGTGCTACTTACAACCCAAAATGCTAACGGATCAGAAGTCCCCCAGAGTGGCGCCGTGATGTACTCTTCAAACTCACGCTCGATTGTCTGAGCTGAACTTGGTGCGGGAGAACACCAAGCATCGCCAAGGCCATATTGAGATGCCAGGGCTTGAAGGGAGTTTGCGTCTGGTTGAATGGTCACTTGTGTGGGCTGTTGCGGAAGTTTGGTGCGATATTCAGACATCTTCACGGACGTGACATATTAGCCTCGACACATCCGAGTCTTGACTAGCAGTAAACTTAGACGTACCAGTGCTATCATATCCACGCGCACTGCCGACATTTGTTCAGACCCATTCTTAGCTACCCAAGTTAATTTGACGGACGGATCGACAACTGCAAACAAAGTGTAATGTAACTGAGTAAGAGACTGCTTTGAAATTTGAATGCAACAACTTACACATCGCTACGGTGTACGCGGAACTATTCTCCATGCGACTGTAGTATGTACTCGCCTTCTCGAGTCCAAGTCGAATGGGAGGTGCGAAGTGAGGTACACGGTCCGACATTCGTTTCCAAGCTTCCATGAAGAGCTCGAACGAGGGGATACTTTTCCCCAGTCGTGGCAGAGAATCATGACACATTGCATGCTGAACACGGTGGGGCACCTACAAATCACACTTAGTATGGGAGATTGGTCTCACCCGCCAGTGGCCGTGCAGCCCCCGATGTGAATGAAACGGTCACCACCGCTGCTGCGAAGCCACATTTGCGAGTGCAATGAGCACGTACTACCTGCAGAATTGATTCGCAATCCTTCAGAATGTCCCAATCCACATCGCCGATTTGCAAAGATGTTAGCTTGAGAATCGCAAGGAACTGATCAACTTGAACAGGCTAGATAATAGAGATCGTACTTTAACATTAAGTCAGGTGTGATCTCAAAATTGACTCACCAAGCGCAAGACTCTCAAGCGATTGATCATATAGAAAGTCGAGTCCCATCGAGTTGGAACATCACGAAGCAGCTGCACTTTCGGAACAACGATGGCTTGCCCAGAGGAGTCCTTGAACCATTTGTTCTGGTTTCCAGTTTCGATCAGTTGAGCGAACTCATCACGGCGCAGTCCAGAAGCACGAATATTGCGAACGACG